>JAODVP010144182.1:0-20168 GCA_025400035.1 Tetradonia laticeps
TTTGAACTGTGATTTTGTAATTCCCGCGTGTTGTGTTTCCCGTTTGTGCCGTTGTGGCGTTGTACTCGTGCTAGCCAGTTTTGGCTGTTCTTGATAATAGCGTGTCCGACACTTGTCACCTTGCGTTTGCACTCTCCACCCGCTGTGTACTGCCGAGATTGTTCGGGTCGTTTGATAAGACGGCACGTGTGTCTTACCACAGGTAAAACTTTAACTTCCTGCATGCTTTCCCACTTTATTCACTCTGCGTTTTGTACAGCGTTTTGATATATGTGCGACTCAACATTTCGCCCTCGTCAAGATTTTTTACCACTATCTAACATCACCACCATCCGTTGGTTGGATCAAGGGCCGTCGCCAGGCACCTTTATGCAACCCACCACTTACAGCTAGCACGCCGACCAGCTTCCGATTGCTTCAGTATATTTTTATTTAAAAAATGTAATATTTAAAAAAATAGATTATTAAGAAGAGGGTTATTCAAAAAAATCATTTATTGCAATGTCGATTATTGAAAATTTATTATTCAAACATAGATCATTCAAAAATTGTTCATTCAAGATTAATAAGAAAAAAGATGTGTCCACTCGCCCCAAGTGAGAGATGTAGGTTTTTGATCACTACATCTCATGAAGCGATGTGATAACATGAACAAAATCTCTTGGCATGACATCTGGAGACCTTAAACTACATAGCTCATTCAAGATCTACCGCAAGATGTGCGTTATTATTGCTGTAGCAGAATTACACGATGCGCAAAAATAATTATTGAGGCTCCAAAACGCGCGCGTCGTTTTTGTTTATTGTCAACAATCACAATATTTATCCAAATTTCGTGTGCTGGCCCACGTTTCCCCATATTACTCCATTCAAAAATCGATGCTTTGTTAAACAATGTAAAATCAGTTAGTTGACCCTGCAACTTTGCTTATATCTAACCTTGTGAATGCACAGCACTTCCGTTTAACGTAACCTAACCCAACATTACCTAACATAACCTAACTTGTACATAGCCAATTGCTAAGAAAACCTTTCTAATTTAATCATAGCAGTGACACTTCCTATCTGTTAATATTTATAATCCATAGCGAAATTAATTCGAAATTTCATAATTACAAAAAAATTCAAAATAAATCTATTCCCATTCCCATTTTCCAGTTATAAACCAATTGACGCAGTGTGTACTTAAACCTAACCTTCAAACAGCACTCATGACCCCAATCTATTGCTATAACCTGTATTGTTCTCCACACACATTCATACTCTGGAAGCTATATTAAGCATGTATCATTGAGTATACGACCTTCTCTCTACTCGTAAACACTCAATCATTGTAATTAAATCTCCATGCAATTGCCCATCAATTAAAAACCCGCTCAAACGCTCCGTAATCACGCATCTCAATCGAATAAAATTAGGCGGATCGCTTAGCAAACATCGCTGCGATTGACTGCGATTGGCTATTGACATTGGCGCTGAAGTTGAGGTTAAGTTTGAGAGGTGCGATTTACTCGGATTCCCACCATCGACGCTGATTTCCGCGCATGAAATATGCGTGGAAACGTCGCGCTTGAGCTGCGCTCATCTGCTGCGAAATCAATGTGAACTTTTCGCATTCGGGTGGATGTAGATGTTGATAAATTCGTTACGTTACAAGTAGACAAAGTAGACAAAGTTGCTTCTCAAGTTTCCAACAGTCTGCAAGACAGACAAAGGGACAAGTTTGATATTATAATATTATAATGATGTGATCACTTTAGCAGTGTCTTGTTTTACGAGGGAAACTTTTTTTTATTTCTTTCTAATTTATTTTACGGCGTTTGAAAAAAAAACCTGGGAGAATACGTCAAGATATTTTAGAGCGTGCGTCAGCAGGACGACGTGCCACAATGCAAATATGTAGGTGTAGGATAATTTTGAAAGAATTCCTCAAATTGCTTTTTTTAACTTCATTTTTCATTTTTTTGTTCATTTTTTAACGAATCATCGATATATTTAATGCATAATCGATTTTTTGATTAATCGTTTTTCAATAATCGATTTTTCAGTTATCGTTTTTAATTGTTTTTTCGAATAATAGATTTTTTCAATAATTGAGCAGCCTACTTTCTATCGTATCTGTACCAAGTTCTACACTTGAAAAATTTTGAAGTTGGCCCATCCATCATAGGAATTAATAGAATTATTTTTTAAATATAACAAATTTCTCTGAAAATTGACCAAGTTCCTCGGATGGGCCAAGTTCCCCGGATGGACCAAGTTCCAACATTCTCTGACTAGATATATACTAAAAAAAAATTAATTTATCACTGACTGTGACTATATAATTAAATATCTTTTGTGTGGTTCACTAATTTCTTTATATCGGTGCCATGTTCTTCACATGTGAAACTGGGCATATCCATTATATGAATATTTTATGGTCCATATTAATGGTATTAGATTAATATATTATATAGAATTTACCTTATGTTAAAATTGACCATGTTCCCGGCATTGACCAAGTTCTACATTCCACTTATTCCGATATGGAACTTTGTAGTTAATAAAATTTAATATTCTTGTGTTGGTACAAACCCTGGGAAGCATGGAACTTGGCCCATTCATCTTATGAAGTAATAGAATTAATTTAATTTTGTTCTGTGTATTTCATGAATTTATTTATACCGTGGCCAAGTTCTTCAATTGAAACGCTAAGAACTTGGCTTATTCATCATATAACTTTATTTCATAAAGCAGATTACTTGCATTAGATTTTTTTTGCAGGGTATTAAAGTTGTATTAAAATTGACCAAGTTCCTAACATGGACCTAGTTCCAAACTTCGCAGAAGTGGAAGTTGGTTGTTACTAAAATTCAAGAATTGTAACACTGATTTGTGTAGTTCTCTTTTCTGGTCTGTACCAAGTTCTACACCTAGAAACTTTGAAACTTGCTCCAACCATAATTTGAATTCATAAAATTATTTTTTAACATGAAAATACTTAATCTGAATGGACCAAGTTCTCGGGATGGGCCAAGTTCCAACTTGAGCAACTTGGTACGTTTTAAAATTTAACAGTTTAATTGTGAATGTACATTAATTTCTTTTGGTATAAAGTTCTTTAGCGTCAATAAATATAGTTAATATAAGGATTTTTACGAAGAAGAATACTTTGTGTAAAAATTAACCAAGTTCCCCAGATGGACCAAGTTCCAACTTTCTCTGACATATATACTAAAAAAAATAACCGTTTTGTTAGTGATACTTCTGTGCAGTTCATTAATTAATTTATATCTGGACCAAGTTCTTCATCTGAGAATTTAAGAACTTGGCCTATCCATCATATGACTTTATTTTATGGACCAAATTAATTAGATTTTTTTTCAAGCAAAAACTGTTGATATGAAAATTGATCAACTTCCTCGAATGGACCAAGTTCCAACTTTTTATAAATACATATTCGATATTAAAAAGTATGGAACTTGGTACTTACTTAAATTCAAGAGTATTAACATTGATTGTGAAATGAATTAATAATGGGTCAAGTTCGAATTTGCGTAACTTGGTACATTCTATAATTTTTAAAATTTAACATTTTGATTGTGAATATATGTACTTTAATTTCTTTTGGTAGAAAGTTCTTCCTTGAAAACGTGGCCCATCAAGGAAACTTGGTCAACTGTCAAATATTATTAGGCCTACAGGATCTATGCGTTGACGGACATTACGCCACATCTCCATTAGATAACCCCCGGTGCGCACCGCATGAATATACATGCGACCGCCGCACATCCGGTCCGCCGCCCCCCACAGCGACAATCTACTAGCGCGCATCGCATGCAAACAACCGGTGCGTGCTTTATTCAATTACAAATCGGAATCTAATTTCGGCCACGCTATGCGATCTTGTACTGCGCAGGTCACAATCTGTAACTTTGGGATCAATTTCAACTTGATGTACTAGTGAAAATACTACGTGCACATAATACTACTGTTGAAAATTGGTAAATAGAACACGCAAGCACAAGTACAAATAGAACACAATTGAGGGTATGTTATTGACAGCCTGCGTCAAGTTAGGTTATGTTACAGCACTCGATAATCAACGCCCGTCAGCGCCAGCCACGTAGGCGCACCGGAATCGAAATTTTCATTATGACGTAAAATGTTTATGTATTGCAACGATTCACAATGTGTTCGTATCGTTCGAACATTTGTAAATGCAGATTTACAAGCACATGGAGGAATTTCGGAAATGTGCGCTTGTATTTACATGCCTACGACATGTCATTGACAATGTAATGTCATTTCATAGTGAGTTCTAAATGGCTACGTAGATACAAGATGTTTACAAGGTTGAATAACATAACCTGAGTCATTGTGCGTGTGACTAAAGTTTCCTTATTAGACCAAGTTCAAAAATTTTCTCCTGTAGAACTTTTACCAAAGGACATTTATGTATATTCACAATCAAAACATTAAATTTTTAAATGTACCAAGTTACGCATGTTTGAACTTTATTTTGTTCTGTAAAAAATTAATGGAATTGCTTCATATATGGCGTGGTCCAAGTTTCATGAGCAGAACTTGGTACCTACAAAAAATAATTAACAGTTCATAATCAGTGAGATTGTTAAATCTTAATATGAATAAAGTTCTACTACGGCGGAATGCGAAATTTGATCCATCCAAGGAACTTGGTTAATTTTAGCATACTGTTTTCTTGGAGAAAACGTAATACCATTACTCTGGTTTGTGAAATAAGGTTGGGTAGGTCAAGTTACAAGATTCTCAGCTGAGGAACTTGACACCAATGATATAAATAAATTAACGAACTACACAGGGGAAAATTCATTGTGTATTCACAGTCAGTGACAATATGATCTAGTATATATTTAGTTTCGCAGCAGAGAAAATTGAAACTTGGTCCATCCGGGATACCTGGTCAATTTTGCACAAAGTATTTTCATGGTAAAAACCTGATTCAGTTAATAAAATTTTAGTATGTATTAAATTCCGTAGGTGAGAAATTTGGAACTTGATCAATCCGGAGAACCTGGTCTATTTTCAGCCAAAGCATTTTCTGGACCAAAAATCTAGGTCCATTTATCTAATGCTTCCAATGAAGTGCTAAGACGGATGGGCCAAGTGCTTACCCTTCTAGATGTAAATCTTGAACACAGTAAACTATATTCACATTTTTGGTAGGTACCAAGTTGCCCAGTAGTGAAAATTGGAATTT
Organism: Tetradonia laticeps; assembly: GCA_025400035.1. Classification (NCBI taxonomy): domain Eukaryota; kingdom Metazoa; phylum Arthropoda; class Insecta; order Coleoptera; family Staphylinidae; genus Tetradonia; species Tetradonia laticeps. The sequence continues at coordinate 5,225 of JAODVP010144182.1, forward strand.
GGCCTATCCGAAGAACTTAGTCAATTTTTACAGAAAGTATCTTCTTGATAAAATTTTTTTTTATCTCGGACATTCAATAAAGCATGTTATACGAGGAATGCCAAATTCTAAGTTTTTCAGCTTTTGAACTTGATACCGCCACAATCCAACTACACAAAATAACGAGTCAAACTACTCGTTATTTAAATATTGTTCAACTTTAGTATGTATCAAGCTCCTCAGCTGCGGAATGTAGAATTTGGTCCATCCGGAGAACCTGGTCAATTTGCAAATAAGTCAGAAAACAGTAAAAAATAATAATTTTGAAAGCTAATTAAACAAAGTTCTCGATGAATCTATCAAATGAAGTGATATAATATAAGGACCAAGTTCCCAATATCCAATATGTAGAAAATGGTGTCGATATACATATATAGTTCATTTTGAGACTATGCCAAGTTCCTTATCAGTAGTCAATTCTTTAACCTAAAATTAGCGAATTTTCGCATAATATGCTTTTCCTGATAAAAAGAATTATCTTATAAATCTCCTCTATGCAATTTTAGAATATGCCAAGTTCCCCATCATAGCAATATGGAATGTAGAACTTGGTCATTTTTTGCATAAAATATGTTTCTTGCAACAAATTGAATTCTATAAATCTCGTACATCCAATCAAGAAATAGGATGGATGGACCAAGTTCCGGTACAGAATTTGGTGTTAACACAAACAAATTAATGAACTATACACTAAACGAAAAACTTACTACTGGATATAAAGATTTCAATTTTAGTTGAACTGCAGTAAGTGCCAAGTTGCACAACGGAGGAACTTGGTCAATAAGCGAACTTGTTCTTTTTGATACGTTCGCAGAACTTGGTCTCTTCACAAATATTTTTCCAGTGAAGACTCTTAACTATATTCCGCAACTATTTCAAAAATAAATTTTATATAAAAGATTTTTAATTAGTATAAATGTAAACAACTTTTTGTGCATGTCATAATCACATTGTATTTATTACAGCAATATATCGAAATGCATAAAACAAAGTTAATTATAATCACTATATAATTAATTTATTCTAGAATAATATATTGTATTATTGTTGATATACGTAGCAAATTCGATTTAATGATAATTTCAGGTTATGCAATATGATAGGCAACTTTTTACACGCCAATAAAAAATTGGTGCATATTACACACTTTTCACATTAACGTTAACGTGAATTCATTAAATGAACGCAATATGAATCGTCCGCAATCAGACTAATGCGTTAAGTATAATAATGCGAGGAACATAAATGTCCAATTTCAAGTTGACCAAACGCAAACTCGTAGTAGTCAAACACCATGGTGCAGCATGCGCGGCGTGCTTCGTGCTGCGAGGACAGAGCGCGCGCGCTGCGTTCACCCAGCTCGCCGCTAGCCGCAGCCCGGGCACGCTCTTTCAGTCGTCTCAGTCTCGTAGACCTCTGCACGCGGTGGACGCTCTGCGATCGCTGCCGGCAGCGCGCGCGTCGTTTGCCAGTGTTGACTTCTTCCGAGCATCGTCGCCGTTCGTACGAGTATCTTTCCGCGTGCTATCACTGAAAACATTGCGCATTCAGTGCACCAAACTCGTCGGTTACTAAATCCAGCGAGAATTCAGTGTGCAGTGCGTGTAGGAGTTGACGGAACATCCAAAACAAGAGGTTATTGAGGTTAATAACCATTATTATATCACGAAGCAGGCAGTGAAAGTGCATATTGTGCTTCCATTGAAGTCATTGGAGTTGTAGTACGGACGTCTGTTCACGTGTTGTGTGGTGTTGTGGGCGCTTTTTACAAATTCTTTCAAATATTACAAATGTTACGACCGTTCGAACATGATTTCCCATGTACGACTTGTAAATCATCGCGTGTTTTGTTATTATTTTGTAGTAGCAGATGTAGAAACCTGTAAGTCGTCGATGCACTAACGCTGTGTTAATGTATCGAGTTACAGGTTTCTACTCGCGAGAGTAGTTAACGCGGTAAAAAGATGTGTGTGTTGTGGGTGGAATATAAGCGTCAATTGTGACCAGCAACAAATATATGTGAATATGTTGTATATAATGTGCACAATGAAGTGTTGATTGTGATGCGCATCCCAGAAGCACATGTTTCTTTATATGAGTAGGGTTACAAGAGTCGACTAATCGTTTTTTTGTTTATGATTCATCGATTTTTTGATATTTGTTTTCATGTATCAATTTTTCGATTATTCGATGCAAATTTGGCAATTGAAAAATCAATTAGCGAAGTAATCAATTATTCCAAAATTTGCTACCTGTAAAAGTCGATTAATCCAAAATAAGACTGAGATATGGATTATCGATTTTCTTGCGCAAAGGATGTTTGTATTACCGATTATAATGTAGATTAATCGATTTTTATTTTTTGAGACGGATTTATCATTAATCGAATTTTTCATGTATTCAATTATTCGATTTTTATTATTATGATATGAAAAAATCGATTAATCGAAAAATTTGACTTTTTTGAATAAACTATTTTTGGATACCATCTTATATTTGGATCAATCGATTACCATTTCGCAACGCACTTAGCAGTAATCGATTTTTTCATACATCCAATTTTTTGTAATGAACTTATACGAATTTTCGATAATTGAAAGTTTGTAGTTATGAAATTGATTCTTGAAAAATCGTTTTATCGATTAATCGAAACTAATCGATTTTGTCATGTAGTTTTAAGGTACTTTTAAGGCAGTACATGAAAAGTCGATCAATCGATTTTTTGAATAAGCGATTTTTCGATTAATCGGTTAATTAATGTATCGAGTTTCTGATCGATCGATTAAAAGGAAAAATCGATACATGAGAAAATAGATATTCGAAAGATCGATTCATCATAAAATTGAAGGAAAAGAGATCAGTAAATCGATTAATCGAGAATACAACAAACAAATCGTTAAATCGATTTTTCAATGATCGAAAAGATTTGAATAAGCGATTTAGAAGTAATCGGTTACTTCATTATCAGGTTTCCGATTAATCGATTATTGCTATTCGATAAATCGATCAAGGGAAAAACTCGATACATGATAAATAGATATTCGAAAAATCGATTGATAAAGCGATTATTAAAAATTCGATTTTTTGAATTAGTGAATTTTCGATTACCAATTATAAATTCGCTTAATCAATTATGTACCGCGTGGAAACGGATTTATCACGTAAATCGTGCTTAATAATACTTAGTACTTCGTGCTCAGTCATTTCGTAACAATTATAGCCGTTTTAGCACAGCACGGCGCCATGCATGCTAAATTTAACGGAGCGAATGATTTGTGCAGTTAATTAACACAAGCCAGTGTTATTTATTTGTTTGCTGCACCATACAATGCTCTGTCACATGCTATTAATGTCGTTAATGTTATAAATGATCCAGACGCTGATCACAACCCAGGATAAGGCGCACACAACACAGATTAATTAATAATTCGCCCAATGGTGTGCTCTCAACAGCGTGTCAGCACAAACACAACACCTGAACAGATGTTGCTGGCAGCATAAATATAAAACTGTTTGCCATATTAACAGTTGCAGATTAGCAGATTAGATTGTGTGGGCACGGATGGCTCACGCATGACGCCGTCGGCGGGGGGAGGATAAGCGCGACTGAGTGTGTTCGGGGCGCGCGGTCGCGCGCTCGCCGCTTAGGGCTCGCGGTTCGGCATAAGTGGTGCGGTGGCGTGCTGCAAGGATGGCAGCGGGCAGGAGCTGACGACGGCCGCCGGCGACGATGCGGCCGACCGCCGCTGCGGGCTGTGCTCGCTCGTCGCGCGCGCCTTCCGACGCGCGATGTGCGGCGCGCCCAGTCGCCGCGGCAGCGGCGAGTCCTATCAGGAGCTGACCGCGCCGGACGAGCCTGAACAAGTATGAATAATACTGCATTTTATGAAATACTGTTTACTTCCTGATGAACTAGCCTATTTTTGATTATGGAATATGCATATTATTATCTATTTATATTTCCCGATTTGTCGGTGACATAATTAATCGAAAATAAAAATAAATTGAAATATCGATTTATTCGTGTTTTGATTAATAGATTTTGTATCGATTTTTCGAGTCATCGATTAATTCATTAATTAATCGATTTTCCATATATCGATTTTTTTATGTATGATTTATCGGGTAATCTATCATTTCATTAAAGGAAATGATTTTTCCTTTAATCCTTACTTGTGAATAATCGGTTTTTCGAATGGGGAACTCGATATATATCGAGTCGATTATTGCATGTATAGTTTCCGATTTATCGATGATTGATATTCGAAAAATCGAAGAATGGATTAATCGATTCCTTTATTGAAATGATCGATTAATCGATACAGAGATACATTTTTACATCTTATGTATCGATTACAATTTCATCTGATTGTTTACCATTCTGACTATAAATCGATTATTTGTATTCCCTTTAAAGACTTTGCTTAGATAATCGATTGTTGGATTTATTGTTTATTATTAATCAAAATATCGATTTCTTTACGTCTTCATGTTCTTATATATCAATTTTTGTGATAATCTATTTTCCGAATGTCAATCATCGATAAAATAACCCGATTTATCGATGAATCGGAAATTCGATACATAATCGCTAAATCGAAAAATCGATAGTTAAAAATTGAGTTAATCCATAATTTCATATTATTCGATTTTTCTATTAATCTATTATTTCATGTATGCATATATTTCCCTCACTTCGCTAAATCGATTTTATCAATCGAATTTTCGAACTGCAATTAATCAATTTGCATTTGCATTGTTAAAAAATAAAAATCGATTATTGATACAGTTAATCGGATTATAAATCGATTATTTATACATATTTCTATTCAGAGTTTCCGCGTACATAGATTAATTGATTTTTGGATTTATTGTTTTCTCGATTAATCAAAATATCGATTTATCAATCTTTTCAGGTCTATATCGATTTTTCATTTTATCGATTTTTGTGAGTAATCGATTTTTCGAATATCAATCATCGATAAATCGGAAACACGTTACATAAACTTGACCGCAAAATCGATTCTCGAAAAATCAATTTATTAATCATTTCGTATGTATCGTGTTTTTCATGTATCGATTTTTTTCATGCTAATTTTTTCATTGGTTTCGATTTTCATCTTTTTTGTTTCAATCGATTTTTCTGATCAGTTAAAATATGTATGTATGTTTAGATTTATCGATTCTTTTTTATTGCGAGTATTTGAAAGATCGATTAAGCGATTTTTTTCCATTAATCGAATCACTTTTCTCTTATTTCGCTAATTCGATTTGTCATCATTCGAATTTTTGAACTTGCTTAATGATTTCAATTAATCCTTTATTAATTTTTATTATAATTAATCGATTGCGATTTCACTTAATCGCTTATCATTATGGTTATAAATTGATTATTTATATTTCTCCAAAGATTTTCCTCCAACATTATCGATTAATTGATTTCATCATGTCTATTTTCCAATGTATTGATTTTTCATTTAATCAATTTTTTGTGAATAATCGATGCTTTGAATATCAATCATCGATAAAACGGAAAATCAATACATGCAATAATTGATTAATCGAACAATCGTTACATGTAAAAATCGATTATTGGAAAAATGGATATATGTACAAACAAAAACAATCGGGTTTTTTTTATCAATTTTGAATTTTAACAATGTTTCGATTAATCAATTTCGCAATTAAATCTATATTTTCGATTTCAAAGTTGTTTTTCTGCAATCGAATTATTCATGTTGATGAATCAGTATGATTAATCGATTATAATTTTTAATAATTGATTATGATATTTATTATTCAAATGTTTAATTAATTGTTAATTTAAAATAGATGAATGGATAAGTCTATTAATTGAAAAACCGATATATGAAACAATCGTTAATCAATTGTTTCATTAAACGATTAATCGAACACACAATAGAGGAATCGATTAATCGATTTTTTATGTATCGATTTATTATCAATTTTGAGGTAAACAATGTTTCGATTAATCAATTTTTCAATTAAATGTATTTTTGATTTCATAATTGTATTTCTGCAATGGTATTATTCATGTCGATGAATTCAGTATGATTAATCGATTATTATTTTTATTAATAGATTATGATATCAATTATTCGTATATTTAATTAATTCGCAATTAAAAAGGCAATAGATGGATAAGTCTATTAATTGAAAAATCGATACAAGAAAAAAATCATATATAAAAAAATCATTAACTTCAAACTAATTTTTCAACAATCGAATTGTAACCTGATAAATCAATATTTATATTTCTTTCAGGTGAGTTTCCTTCTCCTTAAGAAGTTAGGGTTGCAAGTGGTGAGTTTAAAAATGAATGGTTCCTATAAAGTCAGCAAATATTGATATTTTTACTGTATTAAAACATTTAAAAGTCAGTATTCAATAACTTCAGTAAAACTTTGATGATTTAACTCCAATTCTGTTTCATTATTTCGCACACAATTTTATGCCCAACTCAAAAAATAATAATTTCTAATTTAATGAATTTCTCGATCGAAATCTCAACCTTTCTTAGAAATTTCTTAGAAACGCAATTAGTCCTATGTTAATGCCTGTAATAGCACACCCGTCGCCTGCAAACAGATAATATAATCTCATAGTACATTAGGTAATCTCTTGCTCATTAATTATATCCATTCCTCATCGCCCAATGCGCGTCGGATGAAACTCCCCGCGGCGTCTAAAATATAATCCCGCCAGCGACGCTGTTGATCGCTCTCAGAGGCGTGATTTCCATGAATATTTCAGGCAGCAATCTTGTATCCTCCCTCATTAGCGCATTACACGCCAGCGCGAGCAGTAAGCAATGTTTTATCGATCAAACATAGCGCGCGGTGCGTAGTGTGGTTGCAACTTGAGCAAATTCGCTGCTTTCATATCTCGCGTAATTAAATTATCGATTGCGTCCCGCGATGATGATGAATATGATAATAAATACATCTGCAACCTTCGTGGGCCGTGGGACTGTCTGGATTAGTAAACAGGAAGTAGAAAATTCCTGCTAATGCCTTGTAATTGATGTAGCTTTGTAGACGGAATTTAAAATTCATGTTGCGTCCTGCGCTGCAGTTAATGGACTTAATGAAATGAGTATTAGGAATGGTGAGTCCTTGGGCTGTGCCGCAAATTGCTGAAACATTACATGGACTGTTACATGGACGCACATTCCGCAATGAGACGTGATAACGCGCAATTCGATAATGCACGCGGTGCATATTCAACGTGCATTAACAAATTGCTGTGTGAGTGGTAATTGGCTTGATGAGTGCTGATCACACATATCAATCTCCTGGGTTGAATTGAGGGAGTTTAATTGAATTACCTGCGAATTATAAATGCTTTTAATTTTTTCTAAACAATTTTATACTCGATTTTATTTTCATTACATATTTCCGATTAAACGATTGATCAATATTTACTTCGATAATTGTCTTTATATTCTTGGCTTATTCGATTAACAGTATTTTAAAATCGTCGATTATTATTTCGTCGTTTTATTATCGATTATTACGTTTTTGCAATTTGTTAATTTTTGATTAGTCGATTTTTCCTATTAATCAATTAAATGCCGCTCGATTGATTTTAGTATAGAAAAATTTGTAATTTTGGCTTTATTTTTTGCCGTCAAGACATATTCCAATTCAGACGGTCATTTTTGCGTAAAAAATTGTTAAAGTTTTCGAATTTCTGCATATAAAAAGCATAGCATTCCGAGGTTGACGATACGAGCGAATAATTGGCTGAGCTATCTGTTTCCTATTTGTTGAATCGCACTCCGAACAACCAATCGAAATACAATAAGTTCAAGGCGTACTTCTAATATTTCATCTTTTTTCAGCAATTTTTTCATATCTTCTCACAAGGGGATTGCGTTTTTGTTTTTCGCGAAATGCGAATCACGGAGCAAAAAGGAGGAGCAAAAAATGTGCACATTCAAATGCGCGTAAAGCATAAAGCAATATCTTGCATCTTTATTTTTCCATGCGGTATCGGCAACACGCGGTTGATTGGATGCAGTCACATGTACATGTGATGTGAAGTGAAATAAGAGGGCGGAGTCTTACGCAATTTACAACCAGATTTTCGAAAACTTAAATATGTCTTGGCTGCAAAAAATAAAGCAAAAAATTACGAATTTTTCTATATTAAAATCAATTGAGCGGCATTTTTTTATTTTAAAAACCACGCACAGTGTTATCATTTGTATTCGTAACGTGGCGCCACGTTTTTGGTACGAGTGATCTATACATCGAAGATAACCACTTTATTTTCATCTTCTAGACACTCTCATAAAAACTGTTTTTCATTTTCACAGATTTTTTAATCTAATATATATTTTTTTATAATAGGAAAATTACGCCTCTATTCACTTTTAGTAGGAGCGGCTTTAGATGCTTTCATCAAAGGTTTTACGGCCTGTCAAATAAATCTGTAATCATCCTATTCACCCGCCCTGCGTGAGTTCCTATAAGCAAGCAAGCAAATTCATGGACTCTGGTTGAATTTGCAATTCCATATAATTACTCGTTATTTTTATTAATTTACTTTGCAAAAACCAGCTGAGGTTTTGAGCCGCGCTCTTTTTGTAAAAATTCTACATATTTGTAACTCTTTAAATTTTTCATTCTGTGCAGATTATTTGATCCCAGATTGTCTCAACGTGTTATTACTAGTTATTATGTTTTTGTAATTTGTTGATTTTCGATTAATCAATCTTCCATTTTGTGAATACATTAATTGGCAATTAATCGTACTTCTCTCTATAATTAATCGTTCGTACGATTATTGTCTTTGATTACTTTCCATCTATTATTCGATGAATAGATTAACAGAGTGTTCGAATAATGGAATTTACGTTTAAACGATTTTTTAAATAATATATTAATCGATTTAAAATCGGTCTACCATTATTTTCTATTAATCGATTAATAGAAATTTCAAATTTTGAAATTTTAGAATTATCTCGCTATTAGAGGAACTGCTCCAAATTTGAGCTAAAAGAATTTGGCTAAGTTTGAGACTCCTACGCATAATTTTGGCATGGAACAAATGCTGATGATTTCTAAAAGCGAGTAGGTCCGTACTACGTAGTATTTTCCTTTCATTGGTGCACTATTTTGCTAAAATCAACCACGCCTTGCCGTGCGCAATATGAATTATCCGACACGCGCGTCTTTATAATTGTTTGTAAACAACGTAAGCTAGTTGTAACCAATCACGATCGCTCTGCAAGAATAAATCGCACTATCTATGACAACATATGAATATATGAATTAATTTAATGAATTCAAATTCATTCATAAATATTTCCATTTTAGTTAATATTTCCTTTGAATTAGCAAAATAGTATTCCAATAAAAGAAAATTCCTTAAAGTATTCGTGGACAATTGGTCTTTCAAGAAATACTCGAATACTTCGTATTTGTAAGCCCTCATAATCCACTCATACTTTGACATATGTACTATAATGTGAAATGACACAATTGACCTTTTTGAAGTTGGATTCCAAATTTGAGCTAGCTGCTAAGTCTTTCTGAATATCATTTAAAAATATAATAAAATAAACTAAACTTGCTGGAATCGTTTATTGCACAATCCGTAGTAGATATAAAAAGAGAATCGAAAAAAATTAACATACCTTTTGACATTTATGCACAATAGTCGCAAATACATTGCTCTTTTTTTTGCACCACTATACTACACTGTTGATTGATTAAAGGGTTGAGATATTCCATTACGTATAACCAAATGAAATTATATTTAACTAGTTCTCATAGATGTTCGCAAACGTCTTAAGAAATAAAAGAAATAGCCAAAGTGTACCATTGGGCACAAATTTGAACCACCAATGAAATAAAGTTTAAAATTCGATAGCAATCAAACTCATTAAGATAGCCACTTCTCCTTTTGATAATATGCAGTTCAAACCTTCCCCAATAAGCAACATATGAAATCCCAGTTAAACATATAAAGGATTATGAATTACGTATAACAACTAGAGTATACACCTGTAAACGTTTTGGTGAAGTGCATTATCCAAATGTTGTATTTCGATAAGGTTACGTTGAGTTGTGACCTTCGACTGAAGCATTACTTGGGCTTGCGAGGGTTTGCCACCCGAATTCGCCGAAAATTTATTTTCATTACTATTTTTTGGACCAGTTCTACTTATTTATATACCAGTACTAATTATTTAGTTGTTTTGTTGTATCCATCTTTCTATTAATACTTTGTAAAAATAATTGAAGTTTCTATATTAAATTTTAGATTTTTCAAGTAATCCTCTAAACCTTTTAATATCGCATAGTTTCATTCGATTTTACTGATTATTGCTTGATTATTGATTACATTCTATTTATTATTCCATTAATTTTTCGATTGATACACCTTTCAAATACATAATCGAATTTTCAATCGATAATTGCTGTTTATTTTAATACTGATTATTGCTCTCGACTATTTCGTATCTACTTTTCCTCTAATAGATTTTCCGAATTTTTTCGAATTACTAATTATTGGCATTGGATATTTTCGATCTCATTTTTAAATAATGTAAATAAAATAAAATAAAATTACACTTACGTTTTTAGAGGATCGTACCGGGACGATCAGTACAGGTCAAGTGACCCCAAGGCGGTTTAAAAACTTATGTAAATGGTGAGTAAGAGGCAACGTTGCCAAGATTAAAAATAGGGTGGTATCGCTGACATCGAGTAATTGGTAACCCTATGTGTTTGTTTTTGAGTTTGTCAAATATTAAAAGTTAATGTAAAAACATATTGTCAAATATATAAAATGTGTCAACATGTTCTCAATGAATTAATTTTTATAATATAAATAAATAATATTCTACAAATTTTTCTGAATCTAAATCATTTTGGCTGATCCGCCGCAGATAAGTCGTTCCTTTAAAATGAACACGGTGTTATTTTTATCTCTTAAATAGACGAAATTTAAGGTTAAACGATTCTTCTTTCAAATAATCCCTTAATTTTTTTCCTATCGATTACCATTAAAGATTATTGGCTTCGATTAGTATCTATTCATTTTTGATGAATCAATTAATAGATTAATAAATTTTGAACATAATCGAATTTTCAAATAATTAATGCTAAATCGATTCCATACACAAACTTTCTATTTATCTGCTTACAATTCCTCTACCGCCATGAATATACGTAATTGCTTTTTTATCTGTAAAAATGTGTCTGTAAACTAACATTATCCTTGTTTTGTGTATTCATTTTCCAGTGTAGATCTAGTTCAAGGGTACGCGCAACTGCTCACATTGCGTCAAAGTGGCCATATTTTACCCGCTTTGCATTTTGTTATGATAGTATTACAAGACACGCTACGTTTTGCTTTCCGTGCCACTTTATATTCTACTCACACATCAAACCAGCGCATCGCGAGGATTATTTCAACTCTAAATTACATTTCGTACAAGGCATGAAACACAGAAACTTCCCCTAAGCTATTTATATAATTAAATTAATAAAAAAAGCTAATCAATATCTCTGAAAAAAATTGTATGAAATAATCAGAAAAGATCCCATAAGCTCTTAAAACGAATGTATTACAGTAAAACCTCCCTTCGTGGAACCTCCCAATTGTGGACACCTCTCAAATGTGGACGTGGACACTTTTGTTTGGTCCCACTATAGTAAAATTCTAGCAAATTCACCTCTGCAATGTAACGTTTTTCTCAAAAGAATACATATTAAACTGTCATTGAAGTAACACGATGTCCATAATTTGTTGCCGTACTTTTCAAAACTATTTCAGTTGTAAAACATAGAAATCAAACGTTTGCATAAGTTTGACCACGAAGTTCTCTCGCTAGCATATTTACCATCCGTGCGTGCCCTTGCAATCCGAAAGAAAACGAGTTATCTACGCGGTAGTTTCTACTTTGGCTGACTTACAAACCCAAATTACTATAGGAATAGAATATGCCGCCAAACACTTATTTCTTTGATATATGCCGCTCTCATAAGGTGAGTTGCAAACATCTTTAGTAAGTATTATTACAGTATTATTGTAAATTAGGGAGGTGTTTTACTAGTATGTAATTGATATTTGTATTTTGCGCAATGAGATAGAAAATTTTTGAAACATAGGGATTTACATTGTGCGAACTTTTAACAGATTTTATTTTTTACCGACTCATTCGTCATCTTATACATCATCATTATTCTAGATTGTATTAAAAGGTACAAAACAATTAATTAATTTTTTTGTGTAAATAATATGTCCCACCTCTCAATTGTGAGGTTTTTGGGATGTTTTACTGTATATATTTTTATTGATTGGTGCATTAAAAAAAGAAAAAAAAAATTTACAATCAAAAATATTTTCTCCCATCTTGACTTTGAAAATAGTTTCCCAAAATAAATCGTGGATAGTCTACAATGTAGCAAACTTTGAAAATATATAAAGCTGTGCTTGGCTGGCTACACCTAACCCTTTTATTATACGCCGTAACTACCGCCGCCACCATCACTGCCCGTTGACACCGGATAGACGAGCGCGGCTAGAGGAAACGAAGAGCGATGGCGATACAGGAGGATCGAATTGTGCGAGCTGGCCGGAGCTGGCGGCGGTGGGGGAGCGGCAGTGGAGGCGGTGTGCATGCCGAAAAGGGATCGAATGTTGTGTGTGGGGTGAATGAACTTAATTCGAGTTTGCCGACTGGGATTCTCGTGCGACTCGCGAGCGCTCCATTCTGGAGGTGGTAGTGGGGCGACAGGCAGGGGCGGGTGATTTCTAAAGGTTTGTAATGTTAACGAGCAGGGAACTGTAGCTATGAATATTGTTTCCTGTTGTGAAACTAGCATTCAAATTTCATTAATCGACAATTTATATCAGAAATAGTCAGAAGTAATCGATTGAAACTACGGTTATTTAATAAATTCTTTAATCGATAAATGAAAAATCAGTGCTAATCGATAATAATCCTAAGATGTTTTTCTATTATAATAATCGATATAAATTAATTCTCAACAATGTTTGCAAATAATCCCTTAAAACAATCGATTAAAAAAGTCTGTATCTATGATAAAATCGTGAATTTAACGTGAATACGTCTGTATAACGGATTATTGCTTATCAACAAATAATGATATATAGGTATATGAAAGCATTAAATATTTTTTTCCAATGTAGCAGCAACAAATATTCGTTGCAAATATCGTATGCGGCAAAATATTATCAAAATGGCATATCCGCGGATTTTGTTACACTCGTTTTTTTTTAGATTTACCCCCTCCCCCGGTACACGGTTCACGCCAAAACATGAAAACTTATCGAAATCGAGAATAAAAATCGATAGAAAACATTTCATATTATAACACTATTAAACAAAATTTGATTGAAAAATGTTTGCACCTTTAGTTAAACTTGATAAAAATTCATTTAATTAGATACGTTGCTAACACTTCACAACATTTTGTTCACATGTGACAAAAATAAAATGTTCGTGTCACTTTCATATGCAAACAATTGCGCTGGCACACACAGCCACACACACAACAATCATTTCTAATTTATTATTCCTGCTTTTTGCTTTCACGCAGTTCACACACTATTGGCTACAGTTGACATTCGCACCTTATCTCGATGCGAATTTACGACTCGCGCGACATTCCGACAGTGAGACATTCTGCGCGTCTTTGCTGCCACCCCCAATCGCAGGTATCCGAGCCACCAGAGACACATGTCGGGTATTGTGAGGCGGCGGAAAGCGATCCCACGTTGGCAATATGGCAGGAATGGCAGCAGAACACTGGCACGTCACCTCGTTTACGACACCGGCGAACGGTGACGGCGCGGATAAGACGCAATAAGAACCAATGTTGCGGTAGCGACAAGAATGAATTTAACTAAAATACGCCCCGCAGCGATTGTGATGAATTACGTTGAATTCATTTAATTTATTTAACAAGGCCGAGACATTATTCAATTTTATTGCATACTTGTATTTTTTAATTTAAACGTTTTTATGTGGTTGACTTTCTATTGCTTAGCGGCGTTTTAGTTAAAATATCAATATCAGTAATTTAAATATTATGTGTTTTTGACGTGAATACGTCAATATTCTTGGTTTGCATGGGGGTAAATCTAAAGAAACGTGTGTAAGAAAATCAGGGGATAACGTTGGGTATTATAGCACAGAAAGTACCCCTCAGACCCAAATGGAAATTATACCGTTACAGAAGTGAAGTTCGATGAATTCATTACGCGCATGCTGTCACATTGCACGTATTGGCAGGGGAAGCGCCGCCTTTTGATATCATTCTGCGACATATTGAAATTCGTATTTGCTATAACTTTTGAGTCAGATAAGGAACGACTTACGGGAATATTCATTACAAAATACAGTAGGACCCCGTTGTAACGCAGATTTCGGGTCCGGGAAAAAATTTCGGAAATTCGTTAGTATGGCGAAACACAAAGAAAAATGCATAAAAAAATAAATTAACTAACTTGTTTAATAAATTAATGTAACATTCTATCAATACTGTAAATATTATACATATAAAACAACCAAAAAATAAATTCAAATACCCATAATAAATTGATACATATATATTTTAAACAAATATGTATTATTATTCAGTTTTAAATAATCAGTGACTTTTGATTGTTGATTGCAATGAAAATTTTCTACATCACCACGTTACAAGCGGCATAAATTATGATTGTATAGGAAAATATCGGGTCCGGGTTAAACCTACGTTACTATTCGTTAGAAGCGTGATGCGTTACATCAGGGTCACAATGTTTTTTTAAGTTTCGGCCGAAAGTGAATATTCGGAGTTTGGTCAATTTCGGCCGAAATGGAAACTTTTGGAAAGTCTCATAAAAGCTATATAATTCA
>JAODVP010144293.1:3280-13505 GCA_025400035.1 Tetradonia laticeps
ATCTTTTCTTTATCATTTGAATTCCCCTAAAATAACATTTGGACCTAGAAATCTTGTATACATATAATCTACGTTTGTTTTAAGCCTAAAAATTTTAATTATTTTCGAATACCTACGTAAAGTATCTCTCTTCCTCATATAAAATTTTCAGAATTCTTACTAAACAACAAAACCAAAAATAACGCAATTTTCCAAAACGTATAGCCTAGTTGCGGTAACCTGCGGGGAAGCCAGGCCGAGCAGTGAGGTCAAGGAATGAAATTCATTTTTTTATTGATAACCAAAATAATGAGAAATTGTAATACATATTGATTTTTTTTGCAAATATGGTATCAACAGATTATAAATTTCATGAATTTAATTTCTCTTCCGCCATAAGCTACGTAAATTCCCGATTTAGATATTTTTGCCCGAAATTCAGTCGTCTATTGACGAGTACAAACAATTAATTCTAATTATGTGTTTTTAACAGTACATAGTAAATTAACAGTAAAAAATGGACATGGATATTTAAGAAGAACTTTTTTTTTCTTTTCTAAATATTTTATGCTTTAAATTGTAAATTTGTTACATTGTATACATAAGTTGCACGTGTGTGTACGGAGATAGAAGAGTAACAATATAAAACACTAATTTCTACGAAGTTATATGAAATTCTAAACTTTGAAATCTACAATATCATTCCAAATTACAATATGAATTTAATAGTATATAATTGAATTTTTTATCCACAATAGCGACGTTACAAAAATTAAAACTAGACATGATACTCTATTACGTTTTACTTTTGGAATATTTCACGTCGCTTATAGGCAAATCCAAACAGAGTGTGATGATTGATGTTTACCTAACCGTCAAAAGCGCTGTACATTACAATATTACAATCGTAATATTGTGCCATTACTCGCCGTTTATTGAAAAGTTATCATCAAATGACTATAATCTTGGCGCGCATTGTCCTTTTGTGTGCGCTGCTCAGCAGCTCGCAAGTAGGTCATAAACGCTTGGCATGCACAATGCACTCACAATACGGATGATGAGCAGTGCGCGTTCGCCTCACACCGTCCGATTGTGGCATAATATGCAAATAGGTATCATTTACAACGAAACCCTTTGGACCCGCTAAGTATTGAACTGATAATAGCGCAAATTGCACGAAATGCGCACTTTCTTCCACCATTTGCATTCATCGTGGGAACACAAAACAACAAGCAACAAATAACCAAACAAATAACAAAACCAACAGGGCATACAATAAGTTGTTTCCTGTCTTCAGCTATCGATGGAAACGTTTTCTCTGTGCGGCTGCTGCTTCTGAGTATAATGTATAATAAAATATAATAATGAACGAGTTTTTTCTCCGTCGAGATATTACTTAAGTAAATAATGCGTAATGGTATTATGGCGGCGAGACTCCACCTCCGCCAGCTCCTCCAAAATGAGCCCTTTCGAGGGTTGGATAGTGGATGGCACTCGACAATTAACAAGTGCACTTGAGCACTGGGAGCGCATAAAAGATTTTTGTATATTATGTGCTAGCGGGCTTTTGATGCGCCCGTCATGCATGTGCGTGCGCTTTATGCGCCTCCAACCCCATTGCAGCCGTATGACAGATGGCCGGCTAATACTTGAGCCGTAAGCTTGACATACATTCGAGGCCGCGGCCACCATCATGACTGACAGCGGTGAGAAAAAAGCGTCCATTATGCGGCGTCTAATGCACCGCTCGAGATAAGCCGCGGGGCGAGCCCGCAAATATTTGTGCGGAAATTATGCGCGCGGCTTGCTCACAGCGGCTTGTAATATGATACAAAGTAGGTACACACAGATATGAAATTATGTCATACGCATGGCTGCATTAATATGATGGCTGATTTCACGTCCAGCGATCATCCGCATGCATGTGATGCAATAAGGCTCTTGTTTGGAACGACTGAGTACCCTAGACCTAGCGCAGTTTCTAGTACCATTGATACAGATATTTAAAACCCTTGTCCCTTCATCACCGGCGGAGATATTAGCTATTGAATGAGAGCTTTTGCCGAGCACATTTGAACATTCGGGCATTAATATTGTTGGAGCTGGGTTTGAATGCAGCTATTTGTCTAGTGTAGATACCCTAGAATGGAGAATTTAGACCAAATATTATTTTCTTCTTTTATCCTGCCCATCATGCTTAGTTATCTAATATTTTTATTAAATACCGCTGTCATTGGCATTGTACAAATATTGTTCAAAAAAATTCAACTAACGCTGAATGTACTAGTGCGACAAATGACAAAGTCCTACCGGATAGGCGGAGCTCCTGGATTGGTCGCCTTTGTCACTTTGTCACACGCTCCAGTCCCACCAATCCTCGTCAACTCAATTGTACTCACACCGCGAGTACTCTACATGTACATAGCGCAATTACTGTCACGCAACGCGTATTGTCAACTTCTGACTCACTCCTCGTTCCTCCTCAATACCTCCTCTCCTGCGATATCAAGTTCTGGGGTGAACCCCGTGTATGGTTAACGCACGCGACTTTGTAATAAAACTCACTCGTTCCAAGACAATATTCCGGAAGAGTGCTTATATGGCAGTTGTCTGTCATCAAATATGGAGTAATATTTTCGGCAGGGTGGGCTTGAAAAACAAGCCGTGCGCTCTTCACCCTTTTTGCCGGGTCCGCGAGCTTGCTTATTAATGCGCAACCCTCGGGGGCAGCCTTTTCATTACGCTGTATTATTTATGTTTGGCTGGATGCTTTATCCTCCCAATCCGGGGTCTGGGATGCTGTGACTCCAATCTGCATTTGCTTAGGTCCTTAGATATAGAGTATATAGGAATAATATCTCAGGTCTCATCCAAGGTCTCATAAAGGTCGTTGAGATTGCATTATAATTACTGTTGCTAATACCTATGAATAAAATTATTTGTAGATTATGAGAAGGTCACAGGGTCACACGAGTATCCCGTGGTAATTTTTTTTTGTTGAGGTTAACATAATTTTGTGGTTATAAGACTCTATAAGACTTTGACTTAGGATCTTGACATCAGATTACAACTGTGACATGTTACGCTTTTTATTGTCGGTTAGCGTCGGCATGTCCTTGTATTGGCGACAGGTAGATGTCCCTCAATTGTCGTTTGTCACCGCACGGGGTCCACTCGGCCACCCTCAGCACCCTCAGGTGCTACACAAAGTCAGCGGCTTTGAAGCTAAGCCGACTATTGTCGCATTGTCATCCCTGCTGTCGGACCTTTTTCTACCTCAACGTCTGACGCCTTATAAATTCCTATTGTTTTACAACCGACGATTTAACATTCCGAACGTGACACTTTTCACTCGGGCACATTACGATGCGACCCGCATGTATAATGCCATCGTAAACCTTGCAACGTATCAATCGTGGCGGAGCATTTAATTAGAACGCATTAGTTGCTCGTTTTTTGGTTTTGCAACAACAGGGGTTTAACTTTGTGCTCTTCGCTCGGGACTTAATGATCCTCAAGCTTTGCTTGGTGGGTAGAGACAATGAATTCGAAACATATATCATACTAAGCGAGTCATCCCGTCTCCATCAGGTACTATCAGGCATTATGAGGTTTATGGAGGCATTATCAGGTATTCCGCGCATGGGAAACGTCCTAGGGGCGGATCTGCATGTCTGTCACTGTCGTCCACCCTCTTTGGAAACCGCACGGACTATAAATTTCAGTTTGTTAATAAATTTTTAATTTACTACGTAGGTACTTAATTCCAACCTTTAGGAATACTGCTGTTGATGTTGAGACTAAACGATTGACAGTGAATTGGAAACAAGTGTTATTTGAAAGGGATTACTAAATATTTTCAGAGAAATAAATTAAACTCAGGATGATAATGTGGATAATAACAAGATGAGATACAGTCACGCATGCCGGGGAAATTGGTTATATATAAAAATGAACAAATCTAATAAATGACCTTTCAATTTTTCATAAATATTGGAATTAACTATCTATCCAAAGACTCATCTTGAAAGGATGGGATGAAAAGACGGCTATTGATCGAGAAGTCTTACCTACAAGAAAAGGTTTTCTTTGGATGATTAGTGCGGTCAGTTGATAGTAGCCAGTAACAAGACAACAATGCTTTTCATTTTTTCAAAACCCATGATCTGCTATGACCCTTGAGGCAATCATGCCAAAATATAGAAATCGCGCTTGTTAGGTGTAGATAATTCTCTAAAAGAACAATTTAATTACTGTTAGTATAGTTTTGTTAATTTGTTGATATTAATCGGTCGGCGAGGTGAAGGCACTTTAATTACAGCGTACACAAAAGATACGAGGCGAGCAAGTCTAACAAACCAGAACGAAAGCGCACACAACGGGATCTGCTCCTCAGGCTCCTGGAAACGCGAGACTTGTGACTTGCACTCCATTATGCCTGTACCTACATGTTTATTTGTCGATCTATCATGCAAATGTTGGAGTGTCCTACGCAGACTTGGGCAACGCACCCTTTGCGCCAAGCCTGGAGGCACTTTGTAACTTGTCGTGCTTGTCGTAACGAAGGGGACAGGGCGACACTTAAAACCGATTCCATTAAAACATTTGCCACGAACGACTTGCGATCGCTTTTTACGAGCTGCGTTCATTAAAATAACCCCTCGAGCTGGGAATCTAAACGAGCCGCACCGAAATTGACTTGAGTGAGAGGTTTTCCCTTGGACCAATAAGGTTTTAATTTTATTTAAAGATTTTATTTTGTATTGGCACTTTTTTTTGTTAGAGATGAGATGACACAAAATGAGTAAAGGTGGTTGAGGAAACTCATCATCAGCTCCTTGAAGCAGTCAATTCCGAAAAATTAATTGGAAATTTTCAGTTGATTTTTGTCATAGACAACATCTGTCATCCTGTGTTAGTAATTTGGTCATACTTGGGTTAACTGTAGTACTTAAACGTTTTTCAAACTTTGAAATTTAAAGAGCTTGGGGTCCACATTAAATTCGGTAACTGGCGCCAGTTAAACGACGCAGAAAATGCAATTTGAACGCGACAAAGTCCCCGACTTTTCCGACTTACTAAAAGAGATCTTGGGTGGTCATGTCACCAAATTGCTTAATCCCATTACAACCCTCGAAATCCCTTCAAAATCCTTTCAACAATTTTCCAACCCATCCATGCTTGTCTTAACAAAACTTGGCAATGGTTTCTTTGTTAGGAAATAAACATCGAAAGCTCTAGGTTTGATACTGTCGGCATTTGTGAGAAAGTATCTGTGAGCGACAAAGAGTAGAGACGCGCGAACCTGTTCGATAACGACGAGCACCACGTCCTTGCGTCCTCCGCGCATCGTTTTTATGTAAAAGCTATGTCCTCCCAGCCAAGCTATGTATCCCCGGGCAGAGGAGCGCGCGGTACATAGTCCTCCGCGTATCCCAGCCCGGCGGGTCGCGGCGGGCGCGCGGCGGCGGCGGCGTCACCTACGCGTCGCGCGGCCTGTCCACCTTGTCAAAGCGCCGTCCCCACCACAGCGGCGCGCCGGCACTCCGACGCTCCGCCTCGGCAATGCGCAGCACGGCTCTAATCTGCCCCCCACCATCCGCTTTGTGTTGCAGCGCTGGACAAGTTGGGAACGCGACATCTCTTCGCCAACAGTGCTCCCGAACCAGTGCAGCCCAACGCCGCGTTTGACATCGCCAGCCTCGTCCTCTACGGCTGTCAGGCGCTCCCCATACGCCTCAAGATCCTGCTTGATCGGCTTTTCTCCGTGCTGCAGAAGGAGCAAGTGCTGCAGGTGTTGCATGGATTCGGCTGGACGCCCGACGACTACGCGCGTGGATATATTTTGCAGGTTGGTACAAAATTTCTATTCCTATCATCTTTAAGGACTTAATTTATTAGTGAAACTGTTAGTGACTTGGATCTGCGCCATTATGTGATTATTGTGATTGTTTCGTGTTTAAATACTGTTTGACCCTGTCGAGGGTCTTCCAGTGGTGACCGATGCGTGCGCGCCCGGGTTGCGTGGCTCCGGCGTAAATATTTAAAAGCATTAGACGCAATTTTCGTGACCGTGCGAGACCGTGCGAGATTGCTGAGTGTGTGCATTCGCAGTCACAGACGCCTAAATTATAGAGCACTTTGCATATCATTTCGGGCCGAAGACACAGCGCAATCATTTTCAGCCGTCGCGCGGCGGGTATAATTTAAAAAATGAGTCGTTTTTGAGATTTACGTTTGCACGGCACTGTACGGTGATGGCATGCAATCGGGCCGTTTAATAAGCGGTTGTTTGATTGCTCTTTAAACGCACAATTATATCCTGCGTGGCCATTTCGTTGCATTCGAACTGTCGTTGGACCTTGATGTTTATTGCCGCGCGAGATTAGTGAGACTGCGACTAGCGAAACGATATAATGGCGCAAAGGTCCATTTAATAAACATTAACTATAGTTAGTGGTTGCTTATTAGGGACGATTAATAAACACCGCCCATCTACAATGAGTTCTTTCATTTCCAGGACTCACACACGGTTAGTTCCCTGGACCGATGGAGCATATGCAGTCCTGAGGAGGAACCGCTCGTTCTACAGCAATTCCTGCGATTTGGGGAGACGCGCGCCATCACTCAGCAGCTGCTGCTCGCCCAACAGGTGCTGCAGCAGGAGCCGACGCTGGAGCGGCTGGACAGACTCGTGTCGCCGCCGTCGCGGCCCCGGGCTATGTCACCCAGCCGTCGCACCAACTCGCCGCCGCCTGTTTCATCCGCGTTTCACCCGTCACGCCTGCCCACGCTCGCTTCGACGATGGCACCGCATCAGAAGCACCCGCTCAGCTTCCTAAAGCTGCCCACTAGTAATGGTCCCACGAGTACCACGACCACCACTTCGCCAGCTCCACGCAACGTTACCTCCAGCCCGCTGAACACTTCGCCGCTCAACCGTCTACAGAATATGCAACCCTTCGACTTCCGCAAGTTCGGCGCTGGTCTTGGTGCTGCAGCGTTTCCCCAGAATAGACTCAGTCCAGAGATGGCCAGTCGGCGCCGCACGTCTGAAAGCGAAACGCAAGTGGGACTCAACCTCAGTATGTCTACCTCACTCTCCTGTCTCCCGCCCCCGCCGCCCATTCCCACGTCGCTCAGTCACTCAGCGGCGGCGATGGCCGCGGCTGCCAGTCTCGCGACGTCGTTTCCGGGCCTGGTGTCTACACGCATGTCTACGGGTAGCAAGTCACCCTCTACGTCTGACAATCACTTCGATGGCATGCATTCGGACGATGACGACATGGACGAAAACTCCTACTCGGCGTTGAATCTCAGTCGCGACAACAAGGACGCGCTCAAGTCGGCGAGACAGGCGCGATCGATGCCGGGGCGGAAACCCGGCACACCTACGAAAAGACACTGGGGCTCTCCGGGACTGCCGCTCAACCTGGGCACGCAATTCATCAATCCCGCTACTGGGAAGAAACGCGTACAATGCAACGTGTGCTTGAAGACGTTTTGTGATAAAGGCGCGCTGAAGATTCATTTCTCCGCGGTGCATCTACGAGAAATGCACAAGTGTACGGTGGAAGGTTGCAACATGATGTTCAGCTCGCGCCGGTCACGCAATCGCCACAGCGCTAATCCTAATCCCAAACTGCATTCGCCGCATCTACGACGGAAAATATCCCCGCATGATGGCCGCAGTTCACAGGCGCACCCTATAATGATCCCACCCCAAGCGGCAGGCCTCCTACCTCAGGCAGCTGGGTTGAATCACTTGAACCCGTTCAATCCCTTCCCACTGCTCACTCCCCCACCGGATCTACGTCATCCTGCTGGGCTTGGACTGGACTTTAAACACTCCCTTGATTTATCCATGCATAAACTGGACGAGAAGATGACCTTATCCGACTACAGTTCCTTGCAGTTATCTACGAGTAATCATGAGGACGACGATGATGATGATGATGACGATGGGATTGTGGTTGTGGGAGGAGACGAGGATGATGAGAGTTCCGAGAGGATAGACAGCACTAATGGTATTTCGGATCAGCCGGAGGACTTTAGTATGCCCACGAAAAGACAAAAGATGTCAGTGTCCGATTTCGACGAGGATGTGACTAGTAACGAGGATTCACTTAGTGTGGTGGATACGCAGAGTTTGAAAGACACCAATGAGGAATGTGTGCTTCCAACTAACAAACGAAAACGTAAGAGTCAGAATCCGACTCGGTGTGCGATTGCTACCAGGATTGAAGAACCTCCTTCCGATGGTGATTCCTCCAATGATGTTTTCATCGAACGAATCTCCATAAAACGAGAGTGTGACTTAAGGGATGTCAAACCAAAGGTTGAGGAGGTTGAGGATGCTCAACCGAAACGGGAAGAGGAAGATGATGAGAAGGTCGCGGAGGTAACATTGTCGAATTCAAAAAACGACGAAGCTCCTCCTAGTCCCATTACGAATACTCCACTGGACTTGGGTAAGCGCAGCCCGGACGTAAACGCCAACGAGCCTGCGTCGATTAGCATTGCCCCATTGTTCTCGCTGAAGCGCGAAAGCCCGCTGGAAGATCAGCATCGCGAGCACGAGAACGACGAGCGCGAGAGACCCGCGAGTTCAGTGGAGAGCAACAAGAGCGATGAATACTTCGACTGCTCGAACGCCCTGCGGCAGCTGGAGAGCCTGTCGCACGGCAACTTCGGCGAGCTGGTGAGTCGGGGTCTTCATCTGGGACTGGGAGGAGGTCAGGCGTCGCAATTTCCGCCGCTGGGTTTTATGATCGCTGGCGGTCCCCCGAGTCCGGCCAGGTCGCAGGCTTCCTCAGCGGGAAGCTCGCATGGTGGGGAATCGCCAGACGAGAATAGCCAGAACCATGTGTACGGACACTTCGACAACGGCCAGTTCATCAGCACGATGGACGTGCCCATCGACAAAGACAACCCGCGTCGGTGCACCGCGTGCGGCAAGATCTTTCAGAACCACTTCGGCGTGAAGACGCATTATCAGAACGTGCATCTCAAGCTGATGCACAAGTGCAACGTCGACGGGTGCAACGCGGCGTTCCCATCCAAGCGCAGTCGCGACAGGCACAGCGCCAATCTCAACCTGCATCGCAAACTACTCTCCACCTCTTCGGATAAGTCATCGGGGAGCTTGTTCGTGGACAAGTCGCCGTTCGCTTCGTTAGCGAACAGCGCGTTGCACAACGACATCTTGACTAGGTTATACTCTGAAGATGCATTCAAAGGACATCCCCTTCCACATCCGGCCGCATTGGAACAAATGTTACTGAATGGTGATCGACTACCTCCACCTCCTCTCCTATTGCCCCCTTTGGGTGGGCTACCATTTCCACTCGGGGGCTTCACTCACTTCCCGCAACTGAACGGTTCCTCCATTGCTAGTAGAAAGGACAGATCGTCCGGCTCGAACTCACCACTGTCTGCATCCCCGCCACCTCCCTTAAACACCTCGCCTGGACTCACCAGCAGCAGCACGAACCTTGTACATTGTGTGGAGGAAGACATGCCGCAACCTGATAAGGACGGTCATCTCCCTTGTCGCTTGTGTAGACAGACCTTCGCGCAACCTCAACAGCTTAAGGACCACTGTGAGAAGCATCACCTCTACGAGATGCACAGGTGTACGGTTAAAGGGTGCGACAAGGTGTTCCTATCGAAGAGCAAACGTAATCTGCACGCGGACAACGAGGCTCTACACCATCATAGGAAAGGCTTCGAGACGAGCATTTCGTGACCGTTGTTGGATGCTAGAATACCAATTTGGTGGTAGGTAGAGGTACGTGGAAGGTACCCAGAGAGCGCACACAGGACGCGTAATTCATAGTTTTGATATATGTGATTTACTGTATATTATTACCTTTTGCTATAGTTTAAAGTCTTTTAATGCCAGTTATTCTATTTATTATCGCTTGTAATATAATGAAGGGAAGGCCGCATTAGAGATCGAATCTTGGTTAAGTTTAGGAAGCCAGTCTTGCGAAATACTCATTTTGTACATACATATGATGACACTGTTTTACTTGATCATTGATTGATACTAATTTAGATCTCCGATTTGTTGTGATTATTGATAGATCCAACTCGACGATACTCGTACATCACTTTGATCTTTACACGAATTATGTATTATACGATTAGTTCTATTCAGAGTGAATTCGGAGTTGAGAGTGGAGAGGAAGCCTCACCTTAAGAACCTTAAGAACATTAAGAACCTTAAGAAACTTAAGAAACT
>JAODVP010144404.1:0-20162 GCA_025400035.1 Tetradonia laticeps
GAAATTGGGAAATTTAAAAATTTAGAAATTGAGAAATTGGGGAGAGATTGAGAAATTGGGAAATTTAGAAATTGAGAAATTGAGAAGATTTTAAGAAATTGAGATGAGATTGAGAAATTGGGGAGAGACTGAGAAATGAAAATTCGGAAATTTAGAAATTGAGAAGAGATTTTGAATTTGAGAAATTGAGAAATTGGGAAATTTAAAAACTGAGAAATTGAGAAGAGATTAAGAAGCTGAGAAATTGATAACTTGAAAATTTCATGACCGGGGAAAGTTCGACAAATACATCACTCGTACAAAAAATTTGCTGCACCACGTTTTTAGTACGAGTTACGATACGTTGTGTTTAGATGTTTTAATCTAATATAATTTTTTTATTGTTCATATAATTTTTATCTATATAAATAAATGAAGGTTTTGACTAGGCAACGATATTTTATGTTTTAAGATCTCTAAAAAACCGAACACACGATGTTGTAAGCTCCAATGCTCCATAGCGACTGAAACGGCATTGTATGGGCCGTCTGCCAACATTCGTTCAAGGTCAATACCCCCTCCCGTCGCCGCGTACTAGCGGTTCCTCTGCACCACCCTGTATAACGACCGTCGCACGTTCCCCCAGATTACTCTCCTAGGTGCGCACCACTAAATGTAGCGTTTTCACCGCAGATGTCAATGAAATAAAGCACATCATGCCCATCGGCATTCTTTGTGCGATTTGCTGTGTCCGCGCCGCCGGAGCACGGCGACGGGCTGGGAGCCGTGCTGCGCGCCGGCGAGAATGTCGAAAATGTGCCCATTCATAGTTGCGCGTTTTTTTCGGCTCGGCCGCGAAGCGCGCGTGGGCCGCGAACACACATTGACGCGTTTTCGAGTAAATCATGCGGTCATCGCGGCGCGCACGCACCACACACGGCGCGCGTCATCGTCTTCATCTTGGCCGCGACGACAAGCGCGCAGGACCCGCAGGAAGAAAAGTGGCGTATGGCGTTTATCCGCGTACGCGCGCGCGCGCGACGATCAATCATCGGCTCGCCGCGCATTGTGCGCTTTTCGCTGCGCGGTGGGAGCGGAGCGCGCACGGCTCGCTTATTAGATTATGCGAGCGCCGGCGATTTAATAAACATTCTACTTATTCCCATTGAGAAAGAGACGGCGCGCGCGTGATGGATGGTGCGCCGGATTCCGTGCGGCCCTCCGCGCCTCGCGATAAGCATCGCCTCCGTCGTCCAATTATGCACCTACTGTGCGAATGCGCCGACGCAGCTCCACATTATTCCGAATTTAATCACGGATTTATCGAAATCTATCTCCAAACACGACGCGCGCGCCGTGTGTGTTAACACAATAAACGCGATAAAATATTGCGGCCGGTGGGTGCGCGCGCCGCCGTGATTAATGACGCTCCGATTTTTCAGCTTGTAGTGCGCGCCGCGCACTCGCAGGCGGTGGTTAATCACTTGTTGCGCGCAATCCTAATGTGTAAACGAACATGTGTTCCCCGCGCGCGCCCCGCCGCGCCGGATTTTCCCGCGCCGCCGCCGCCGCCGAGAGTTATGGCAGCGGAAATGCGGCTCGCGTGGTTTATGCGCGCCGCGCGTGAGTAATGCGCGCGCGCGCCGCCTGCAACATGCGCGCAGATAATTTATACAGTTGTGCGGCCGCTTTATTGATTCATAACTCATGCGTGCTCGTGAATGGAGAGCGCGGCGGAAAGGCTCGTTACCGCGATCGCTTCATTTCGGCATAAATCCGCGCCGTTCGCACAAATTTTGTCATAACAATAATAATAAAACGTTAATGGCGCGCTTTATTCAGCGTCGTGCGGCGCGCGCGCGCGCGCATGTCCGTCGCTCGCAGGAATTATTTTATTGATACGCGCCGTTAGCCGTTGGTGGTCCGCTCGTTCGTCGGCGACGGCGGTGCCGCGACGACGCACGATAAAATGTAATGCGCTGCGCGAAATGCCGGCCGGCGCGCGGCCCGCGCGTCGTTAATAGAATTATTAAGATAACGACGTGCGCTTAATTAGTCCAGCAAGCCGAGTGTGAATGAAGGCGGCCCGCACGCACGGCGACAATTTTCTCCGCCGCTGATTAATTAAACGAATTAATGTTTGCTTCATCACATCGCGAGGATGCGTGTCTGCAAGAGGCTGCTCGGCCAGTGTCAACAATGTACTGAAACTATTTCAAGGTCACGAGTACGCAGTGGATCAATTCCACACTTTACACACTTACATTTACACTCAACAACTCCTTGAGTTGGATTTATGTAATTACATATATTGATCGCTACGTATTTTCTGAGAAGAATTGTTACAGTTTTGGATAGAGATAGGGACATACGGAATAAATTCAAGGTCATCACTTCCAATACAATCCCATTATAGCCTCCGCTAGGTCCGTTCCGAAAAAAAAAACGTTGAAGGGACCTCTTCCTTGTAAATGAACCTCTTGATAGAACCTCCTCCTTAGAAAGCATCTACTTGAGAAAGTTCTTCCTTGGAAGCATCGCCACCACTGCAAGGAAGAGATTTTCTTGACCTGGTTAGAGATTCTTCGTTACAAAAATCCTTTAATGATCTTAGAAGACAACCGGGAAGTTGTAAGTGATCCTCGGAGAACCTCTATATGGTCTTTTCGGCAGAAGTGAAGGGTACCATATGAAGAGACCTCTTCCTTGGAAGTGGTCCTTTTGAATAGCTCTACGGGAAGAAATTTTTGGCTGGGTATAGCCTTTGCCTCTTCAATAGTTTCAATTCAAGGAAATACCCTACATATTTTCTAAGAAAAATTGTTACAATTTTCGTTAGAGATAGGGACATACGGAATAAATTCAAGGTCATCACTTCCAATGCAATCCCATTATAGCCTCCGCTAGCTCTTTCAGCTATTGTTAGTAACCTTTTCGTTCCGAAAAGACGTTGAAGGGACCTCTTCCTTGTAAATGAGCCTCTTGATAGAACCTCCTCCTTAGAAAGAATCTACTTGAGAAAGTCCTTCCTTGGAAGCATCGCCACCACTGCAAGGAAGAGATTTTCTTGACCTGTTTAGAGACTCTTCGTTACAAAAATCTTTTAATGATCTTAGAAGACAACCGGGAAGTTGTAAGTGATCCTCGGAGAACCTCTATATGGTCTTTTCGGCAGAAGTGAAGGGTACCATATGAAGAGACCTCTTCCTTGGAAGTGGTCCTTTTGAATAGCTCTACGGGAAGAAATTTTTGGCTGGGTATTGCCTTTGCCTCTTCAATAGCTTCAATTCAAGGAAGTAATCTCTTCCAACTTCTCGCTTCTGAGGAATTCTTTTGGAGGACTTATAAATCTTCAAGGAAGCTGTATTTTCATTTGAATCAGTTCTAACCTTCCAAGGTTATACCTTTCATGATCTCTTCGACCCCTTGAAAAGTTTTCTTCTCTATAGCATCGTTGGAAAACATGTGGAGACCTCTTCATGATCTCTTTGGGAGAATAGAACCTTGAATCTTGAACCTCCTCTTTAAAAGTGATTCCTTTGAATAGCTCTCTTCTGTAGGAAGAAGTTTCTGCATGGGTATAATTTTTGCGGACGATGTTTCTTCAAGGCTCTCACTTCTTAGGATTTTTTTAGGAGGAATTACATTCCTGAACTATCCAGAAATCTTCATTATGATATTTTCGCTAGAAGAGAACTTTGAAACAGAAGAGGTTGCTTGGAAGTGATCGTTTTGTAGACTTCTTCCAAGGAAGAGATCTAATTGAAGATGTCTCTTTAATAGACATATTTCTCAAGAAGAAATCCCTTCAAGGTTCTCACTCTCAAGCAAGAGTTACATCATGACCTCCTATACTCCTTGAAGAGACATTTTCATGATCTCTTCGTTATAAAAGATACTCTTCCGGAATAGATAGAAGTGAACCAGGAAGTGTGTATTTTTTGGATGTGATCTTCAGAAGACCTCTGGTCGCTAGGAGAGCCCCTTGAAGTAATCCACTTGAAGAGACCTTCTTCTTTTGAGGAAGATGTTCCACGTCTCAGGAAAAGATCTCTTCAAAATTCTCTTTTCCAAGGACGAGCTCACTTCGCCAAGAGACTTTTTCTATGTATCTCATGGACCTTGTTATAGACATGATAAAGAAACTTCTTCTTTCGGAGTTATACTTTTGAACAGGATATCATTTTGAAGGAAGAAATCTCTTCAATGGGGTCACTTGCAAAGTAGAAATCACTACATAATCTTTCCGTCTTGATTAGACTCTTCATAATTTCCTCTTTAGGAAAGAATCCTTTCAAGACCCAACATGTAGATACATGATCCTTTCCTCAAAACACTAGCTATGAAAGCGATGACCTTGAAGTGATTCTCTTGAAATATGCTCTTCCTTGAAAGTGATCCATTTTAAGAGAACTCTTCTTTTGGAAGAGGTGTCTGTGAAGGTATCACTTTCAAGAAAGATGTCTCCAGACGAAAACTCCTTTTAAGTGGATGAAGTATATTCAAGGTCATCACTTCATTGGCCAAATTTCTTTTTCAGAAATGATCACCTGTCTAAATTTGAAATCATCTGTACCTTGGTGGTGATGACTTTGAAGTAATCTAGAAGTATTAGAATTCTTCACTATCACTACAACTACATTGTTGAGCTACAATTATCAGAACGCCACTTGTCCGAACCACGGTCAGAGGCATATTTCACAAACAATAAACAATAATTTTAGTTTATATATGGTTGATGAGGGATGTTACACAGTTCATATTTCGTTATCTGGACCGTATCCCTGATCAACCTCCCAAAGTTCATCGGTAGAATTCATATTCTAGCATGTACTGCATTGGGATTCTCTTTAGAGCAATTCTAATCAACAAAAAAGTGCAATAACTCCATAACCAGTCATCGGAGACCCAAGGTATCTAAAGATACTTCAAAAAACATTCCAGGCCAAGGATGTCCAAGCTAATATCATTACGTTATTTCTTAATGATCCGCCGCCCCCAAGTCTAATCTCGGTCTGAATAGTCTACCCTATTTTCTAATCTGTTAAATATTGAAATTCTATAAATATAATTGGCATCGAGCGAGATATTTGTTTGAAAATCTCTAAATGTGAATGATGTATTGATGAATTGATTTGTCGTTGATCACCTTGGCCACCAACATTGTCGCCGCGTAGTGCACATTACATGCAATAGTTTTATAGATAAACGATTAATAAAAAAATGACGGCCGTAAATTCGTGTTTTATTTCTTGCCGGTAACTCTATCGATGTGCGTCTTCTGATTGCAGCATTGAAATCTTCCATTGTCACACGTCCGCGCGGCCGGCATTTCGGTTTTAACGGCCTACACGCCACGCTTTTTATCGTTGTTTGTGTTCGTGCGTTCGCCTTTTGTCTTCATTTTTCCATCGACGCGCAGCGATTTTATTGTTTAACAGTTTAACAGTTTAACGGTTTTTATTATATTGTGCGCCTACTTACTTGGAGGTATTCAGAAGACGTCCGCTCGAAATTTGTTAATTGGATCGTCGGGGCCCGATTATAAATTCGGAAAAAGGGAGTCGAATAAAAATCGGGCAGTGTAAACTAAACTAATTTTTAATCATTGTGTGTTTAACGACGGGCCCGCTCCTCGCTTTTATTTCGAATTGCCCCCAATAAACTTCCACATCTTGTTGTTATTATCGTTTCGGCGCGCTGCTTTCGGGCCGCTCGATCCGCGGCCGCGGTCGTAGTTTACAATTTAAATGCGCGCTTTGTCGGCGCTGCATTTTCGGGTTGCGAGGCGCGCCATAAGAATCGCGACGGGGGGTTGATGAGCTGCGCTGCCTTCCACCCTAAAGTTTTATGTCGGGAAGAAATATATGACAGCGGAACGATCAGCGCACTAATGCTGCCCCGGTGGCGGTGGATGCAGTCGAAACTCTTCGCGACCTTTGGCCTTTCGCCGAGCGAGCGAGTGAATGGGACCGCCATCGATTTCGACGACCCGTCGACGACATAATTTATACCGCCGTCCGGCGGACGCCCACGCGTCTCGCTGATCGTGCTCAGCCTCTCTGCAACGCGCGTGTGAGTGTCAGTCAGTGTGAATCTATTAAACGTGTAACCAGCAATTTGCACATTAGTTCAGCTTTCTTGCGCTTCAATCTCTCTCCCGAGGTGCCAATCCGCTGCGTGTCTTTTCACGTCGATGCGATTGCGATCCGCCTCGTGGCTCTTTTGAACTGCGCGGCCATGGATGAAATTACCCCTTGCTGCCGACCGCCCCTAGTCGGTAGCATCTGCCACTCGCGATGGCGGCGATGGGAGCCACAATTGCTACCTCATTGTGTCCCGTTTAGCGCGCGGAATTGGAGATTACGCGCGCATCGAGGGTACGGCCCTAATCACCATAGAAGCGCTAGAGGATGAGGTTGAGGAGCCGGCTCATTGTTATTCATTGTGGGGCACAATGCCGGCCGGCGCGGGATTGAGCAGCATTGTGGCATTGTGGAGAAGTGTCAGCCGGGATGACATCCCGAGCCGAAACACATAATGAGTTTTAATTTTAATATGATGGGGGACGAAAATATTTAGGATAAATCACGGCACGCAGCGCGTCCGACGCCGAAACGGGACGTCAACGCCAGCGCGCCCAAAGACACAGCTCCGCATTGAAAGGAAAAATTTTAATTGTGCACAGTAGGAGACGCGATAAATATTCCTCCTTCTTCGGATTCCTCTGAGGAGGAATGAGAGCCCATGAAACGCATATGTCGCTCTCAAGACGAAGGTGTTCGGGGTGTCTGGTCGTGAAACGGAATGGCCTACAATATTTAAACATTTCTTCAAATTTATTTTTTGCACTCCTGCTTATATTATTTTCAGAAAACAATTCATAATGTCATGTTTTTTTATATTGTGCTAAGTATTTCATACCTAAAAAGTTACCACGTTTCTCTTCGAATCTCTTATTCTGTTTGAAGAGCTTTACTTTTATACATAATATTGAATGCGGGATCAAACCCACGTCAGCTTATTTGTTGAAAAAGGCAATTCCCGAGCTCGCCTTGAAGGACAGTAGGGGCCCTGGTTATTGAATTGAAATTTTTTGGGCCGGGGGTGGTTGCACTACTCTTCATGCAAGGGAATTAATACAATGGGCCCTATCTTAATGTGGTTTTGCCCAACCCACCCGCTTAAAACCGATTTTACCTGTGCCAAAAAAACATATAATGGGACAAACCCACACGTAATGTTCCATATTATAGGCACAAATTTAGATAGAGCATAGCAAAACAGAAACAAAATTAGTAACTAGATTGTAAATTGACATAAACCTTCAGATGTTGATCAGATATGTTGCCTGAGTATTTTCCTATCAGGAACATATGGTCTCCTGTTTTTATTTCACTTGGTCGATTTCAGGAATTCTAGCTAAGAAAATTTTTATAAAATGGATGGTGGTACGACAAACTTTCCAAAGTAAAAGGAGGATGTTTCCTGAGGGCTAATGAATAAGGATTGAGAAGTCTTCTATGGCTTATTATGGACTTAATATTAGTACATTTTGATTTCGTATAAAATTGCGCAATTATACAATAGAGTGGAATAATTTCAGAAAGAGCCGCCGGTAATCATACGTTCCTCATATGAGAATACTTAGAGAATATCCCTGATCAACCCCTACAAACTTGTTAGTTGAGTTCGGACCTGTATATGGACAACAAACGGAATTTAAACAATGATATTATAACAAGGGATTAGAAAAGAGAGGAGACTATTCAGACTGCTATTTGACTTGGAGGCGGCTAAAAAGTCTTACCTTAGCGGCAATATGGACAAAAAGGTCTCTATTACTTTACTAACCTTCTACGTATTTTACAGCGATTGCGGTTTCCGATCATAAAATATGCTAATGTGGGCCCACAGAATTTGAACAATGATATTAGAAGAAGGGATTAGAAAAAAGATGAGACTACTCAGACAGGTATTTTATTTGGAGGCGGCTAAAAAAAACTACATGGTAATATGTCCTGCTCAAAAAGGCCCCTATTAGGTTACCAACCGTCCAATAATGTTTCTTTTAGGTCAGGCTAGGTTAAGTTTCTCTCTGTCAATTCTTCCTACCCACTCATGATGCTAAGCTATCATGGATTTTATGGTTATTACGGTTTTCGACTTTAAAATATGCTAATAAGACACACGCCCACGGAATTGAAACAATGCTATTAGAAGAAGGGATTAGACTTGGGGGCGGCTACATGGCAATATAATAATGTTGCAAGTGTATTAATAGTTTACCTATAAAGCGACAATGTTGGTGGCCTAACTCAAAGTAATCAACAACAAATCAATTCCTCAATTGAAGATTCGCACTGTTCACACCTGGAGATTTTCCAATAGTGGTAATTGAACGCACCTTAGAGGTGTTTGCCAGCAGTGCTAACACTTGAACACCTCAAGTGTGCAAATTACACAAGCGTTTAAGAGAAATCCGCACGCACCAAGAACCTCGGCCGGGCGGGTGGTGTTGTTGGAAGGTGTTCGAGTGGAAGCCAACGAGGCTTTAACGGAAGTAGAATGGGAATAAAATTGTCACGGGGACCACCCAAGCATCACCGTTTACGCAAACTTTTACCTCGTCGCCTCGCAACAACATTTGCTTGTTTTCGTGTGTTTATGGCTTTTATTTGCTTCTAATCTCCAGGCGTACGAAGATAACGCGCACCTCGGACACGAATTTATCGACACCCATTTGCGTCTGCTTTGTCTCTCCTCTGATTTGAATACGGCGGTATCAGCGCATCGCCAAGTAGGTGGCACGTTACTTAGTGAAATTGGCGTGAAATTAACAAGCTTTTCAATTGCGCTCCAGACTGGAGAAGGTGCAGACTCCGGAGAGGAAAAAGCTGCGTCCTTTTATCAGCCCTGGTCGTTAGATGCCAAGTGGTAGGCAATGAAGTGCTCAATTCCAACGCCGGCGAAGTAGTCTCGCGCTCGAGTGCCCAAGCACGTAGGATTAATTGCACCACTTAACGCCCCGACCAACCCGAACAAGACGTAAGACGCATTCACAAGACGCGGCGCGGGATCGATAAGCAGCCCACACGCATTGCAATTTCCTCGGCGCGGAAAAACGAGCCTAAAACGCATGCCCACGCATGCGAACTGCGCGGCGCATCTTCGAAATGTGACGGTCGGCATGACGTCCCAATAGATTTCGATGCCGCCCGCGGCGCGCACGCTAATGTTGTCGTCGCAAGCGGGCCCGTAATGTCATTGTCATCATTACGAGGACACCGAAAAGGTTGCCTAATAGTCCGTCGCATGCGGCGTGCAATCGCGGCCGCGCATCTCGAGAGCCATCGCGCAACAAAAGAGTTACGAAAAGCCAGTGACACACGATAACAATAAGCGGCGCGCAGGTGAAAAATGATTGTGAAGTGTCAATATTGAGCGGGGCGAGGGGCGCCGCTCCCCCGACCTGATTGATGACCGTTTGATGATAGCTTTTTTTTGGCGTCCAGCTCAAAATAAATAAAGACGAAATTAATGATGAAAATATGAAGATTCTGACCCAATTGTTCTGCGGTCTCGAAATGCGAATGGAATTTCAACGCGCTTGACGTTTAAAACATCATTTATTACCTTGGAGAGGCCGGTGGTGAGCTCTTGTACGGCAGATTAATTACGAATCACCGAATTCAAGGATTTTCATTGATCAGATATTGAACCAATAATGTTGGGCATTTATAGTGTCTATAGACATGAAGGTGTTTATAAGGGTGAACCTATTGGCAAACTTGATCAGGAATGTATTTTTATATATAGTGGTTCCTTTAGGAGCTATTCCACTTTGTTGTTGTGAAATTGTTATTCCATACAAAATCAGATTGCAATAATTTAGTAACGACAGGAAACCAGTCGTTCCTAATACCGTAGTACTGAGGGAACATCCCTGTTCAACCTAAGGTGCAATTCCTGAACTCAATAAAATGATATAAACCTGAGACCTTCAGTTCCTCATATGAACATACTCAGGGAACATCCCTGATCATCCCCTAAAAGTTTGTCAATATAGTTCTGTATAGTCCTGTATGTAACAACAAAATTATCAATGTTTCTTATATCAAAACACTAAAGGGGGCTCTCCCAGATCAGCCTCTTTGTTGGTAGAATAGGAATAAATATAAATATTCATTGTCAGAGGGTCAATTGGAAGAATATATTTAGAAATTGTGTAAAGATGTTGGTTTAGGTTAGGTTCACCATAGTTAAGTGTATCTACATAGATATAAAATTTTTCCAAGAAACAAATCTCAAGTGCTTCCCAAAGCAATTACCGACATATTTTAGGCATACAATACATTATTCCATAAAAAATAAATTAGTTTTGGGATATTCTATAAAATTTCATAACTTACCCTTTCAATATTCTCGCAGGTCTATCATTCCACCAAATATCTGGAACCTAGAACAAACAAACATAAATTTTCGAAAACTTCCCTTAAATAGCAGAAGAAAACATAGGTGTTGGGTAGGTATATAGATATATAAACAAATATCTATGAGCCCTTAAAACATGTCAACGGATCTGTAAGGGGACTAAATATAGGGCATTGTATACAAATTATGTATAAGGTTAATTGACAAGGACATTGGAATGTTGAAGTTATTTTCTTTTTTGTAGGTATCCTTCAGGAGGTGGATATCTTTAGGGAACATGTTCAGACAACAAAAAATCTAGATTGACCAGATTGTTTATATAGAAAAACTCTACAAAGTTTTTGGGGACAACAAGCCCCAACGTGAAAATCGGGACTTTCTCGTTTCTACGGTTCATCCAATATCTTTTTTGGTAGTCCCTTCTGATTTTATCCATTTTTGACAATTGGATATTCCTTTTCCATAGCGTATCATAACCTAATTGTAGTCCCTTTTAAAATGATTGCTGTAATGATATATGGTTCTTGAGGCTGATCAGGGAAGTTTTCTGAGTATTTTCATAACAGGAACCTATGGTCTCCGATAGTTCATTACGAAGTTATTTTTGAAACATATGATTCCCGGTGCCTCCTTGCGTTCAGTTAGTTCACTTTTTTCATGATGAAACCAGAACCCGGCCACCACAATTTCAAAGGTTGATCGGGGATGTACTCTGAGTAATTTGATATAGGAACGTACGGTCTCCGGCGAGATATAGCAATTTCTTTTTGGTTAGAATTGTTAAATTAGAGTACAAAAAAGTAGAACAACTCCGCAAAGAACCATCGCACACTATACATTGCTTGTATCAAATTACTCAGAAAACATCCCTGATGATCCTCTGTTCGTTGGTAGGGTTCTGACTCACCCTGTATAACACAATAGTATGTAGCTAATTTCCGCAAAGTTCATCGACACAGTCTAATAGGTACTATATATTTTCTATCCTAATGAAAATCTTTTTAACGAATATGTTACGAATCAACATTACTAACAAATTAAGAAGGTCATAGCAAAATATAGAGGCAAACAAGATAAGATCTCACTTTCAACAATAAATAAAAAGTAAAATTTGTACACCTTCAGGGGTCATTGGTTTCTGTCCTGTTTAACATTTTTAACGTTCTTAACAACCGACTATGTATCTTCATTTGCTATCGCTTTCAACATGACACTACTTTGAATGACATGCAGTTATATAGATAGGTCAGATTATATCAGAGAATTATCGGCTACAATATTCTGCTAAGATTAACCAACCGTAGCGAAAATACGACTTTTCATTTTGTAAGAGTGAAAATAATCGTTACAAGCATGGTTCTACATTAAAATCATAAATTTCCCAACTTTGCAGGTACGATCCTTGGCCTTGGAATACTAGTAGGACATTAGTTGAGGATGACAAGTGCGTGAATTCCAATTGGACGTCTAATTAACTGGATTTGCTTTTTGGTAATACTTTACAAATCAGATAATTGTATTGATAATTTATTTTATGAAGATTTTCTAAGGTGCAATTCCTGAAATCAATAAAATTATATAAACCAGAGACCTTAAGTTCCTCATATGAAAATACTCAGGGAACATCCCTGATCATCCCCTAAAAGTTTGTCGATATAGTTCTGGTTTCATAAAAAATCTCTTCAACGCAAGCCTATTAATATAAATTACCAGTGTTTCTTATATTAAAATACTAAAGGGGGCTCTCCCTGATCAGCCTCTTTGTTGGTAGAATAGGAATAAATATAAATACAAATATTCATTGTGAGAGGGTCAATTGGAAGAATATATTTAGAAATTGTGTAAAGATGTTGTTTTAGGTTAGGTAAATATGAGTTATAATGTTTTTACATTGGTATACAATATTCCAGTGTATGTACAATATTGGTGCAATATAAAAAGCCAACATAAATAAACATCCAATGCGTGTATAGTATTAGTTTAGTTAGTTATCCAATATTGTTGTGTTTTAGATCTGTTTGTTTATGGTAAATTCTAAATTATTGTTTTCTAATTATCGCATATCGATCCTACGTAGAAAAACAATATTGTACCAATAAGGTGTTCATACTATACTGGTAATATATTGGTACTATATTAGTACAATATTGGTACAATATTGGATTTCTATCTAGGACAAGGAAATATCATTAGAAACAACATTCCCAACAAATATAAAAGTCAGCATCGAATTTTACGGGAAACCCAAGATTAGATCTTAGATCTCTCTAAAAAAATTGCACTCACCTCCAACTAACTCTATATTTTTGACAATGTCTGTCAAATTACTGTATTACTGCCTTACTGTCAGACCAATGATAAAATACAAATATTATGGGATAGTCAAATTTTCATAAACGCGTAGACACCTCCTAAAAGATCAAAGTCAACTATGTACTTACAATTAGACAGAATATATTAGAACCTCGTGATTACTAAACTCTTTATTCCTTATTAGCTTACCTGTCAAAAATGTAGACCGTACTCTCGAAAGGACGAAAAACACAAGACATTTATAAACTAGAAAAGTAGAACACCTGTTAAGATAAAACCTCCTCGATCCCGAAGAATTCGGCTAATTTACGACACTCCTGGCGCCGCAATAAAAAGGGCTGCTCTCTCTTTTTTAATAAATATTGTAATTTTATTTCCTCCCGAGACTACGCGCTAATATATGTAAACGACGTGAAGCTGGAAGACGAGCCGAGAGAAGGGCATTCACACTCACACACTGCTTTGATACACCGTATATTCGGGCTTTAATTAAACACATTACAGACCTACATAAAAGAAACGCGTTAGATATATGTACAATATTGACGGATGCGTCACTAATTGTCTATTTGGCTTTGCTCATAATGTTGTCTATACTGAAGTTCTGATTGTTGCCGATGAGGGTGGCCATGCCGGAGGCGCCGGCGGCGGCAGTGCCCGTCCCGCCCAGGTTGTGCGTGAGGCTGTGCCGCCGCAGGTCGCAGTTGCGGCGGAAGACCTTTCCGCACGCGGCGCAGTTGTACGGCTTGATGTCGGTGTGGGTGAGGAGATGCGTCTTGAGGTTGGAGCGCTGGTTGAAGGACCTGGAGCAGACCGGGCACTTGTGCGGCGACTCCTCCATGTGCAGGATCTTGTGCACGGCGAGGGTGCGCGACTGGCAGAAGCCCTTGCCGCACTCCGTGCACTTGAAGGGCTTCTCCTTGCTGTGGATGTACCTGCAACGAGCAAGCGTGTAATAAACCCGCGCGGCGAGCGTCATTGTGCGCGCGCCTTTTGTGCGCGAGCGCGCGTGTTGTGAGAGGCTTGTCACCTAAAAAGATGTCGTGTCGCGACGATACGACGATATAATAAACACTCACTTTTGTGCGTCCGGCTGGACAAAAGCCGGCCGGACGGTTTTATAGGCCGCGCGGACGGCCACGGGGAGGAACGCGTGTAACGAGCCCGAGCGCAGGCAGTTAATGCTCGCTCGTAAACAAGTCGCAACGAGTTAATGCTTCAACACGTCGCCGGCTTATTTTCTTATTTAACTCGCGAAATAAATAAAAAGAATGTGGCATCGCCTGCGCGGCCGCGATAAATATTGTGACCATGTTTTCGACAATATGCCGGTTCTGGGAACCAAGGCCGCGATCAAAAATTCGTGTGGCCCGAGTGCCCCGAAACACAGTCAATAAAGCGCAAGACAACAAAGAGCCGTACCGTGAGCCTACCATGAGCGACAACGAGGTGTTTACGACGTGTGAAAAATTCCGCTTTTTCTTCATGCGCTGTAAATTAACGAATTACGGCCATAATTGTTACTTACGCAGGATGAAAACTGGGAAATGCCACGTGCACGCCGCTTGTTTTCCACACAAAGCGCGCAAATATTTACTTAGGACGGCACGCGTCGGCGTCGTTTGAACGGCGCGTCGACGCTGGCGACACGGCGCGAGTATTTATCTCGAAATCATGCAAATTCCCAATCGTTTAACACCTCGGCCAATAACAATAAATTGGCGGTTATGTCGGCCGCGCGCGCCGATTCAATTATCGCCTCTTGCGGCCAGCAAACGCATAAATTACGCGCTGCAGGAAATTTTAATGAAAATTATGCGCGCCAAGTCGGAAGCCGAAAAAGGGGCGGACGATTTTATTGGCGTCCGCCCAAACGTGGGCCCCAGGCCCACGAAATTTCGATATTCGCGTGGGCGGCTTGATTTACGCCGGCGACGCGCGTTATCGTCTCGCGATTAAGTTTCATCTCGCATATTTTACGCGCGGACGTCTCACTTAAATCGCGGGGCGCTGGCGAACAAGTTTTCGATGACACCGTGTCTTCTTTTTGCACCGCGCCGAAATCCCAACATGCATTAGCCAGGGACGAACTGCAGTGACTCTCGCGTCGGCATGCATGAGACAAGCAACAACAAGTACAACACAACATCTGGAAAACAGCAACGAAAAAACACCTGTTTATCATGCCACGAGCTCTAGTGTCAAAATGTTAAAGTGGGCTGTGAGGTGTTTACCTATGGTCCCGCAGGTGGTCCTGGCGGCGGAAGGCTTTCCCGCAGATGTCGCAGGAATAGGGCCGCTCGTCCGTATGCGTACGTTCATGAATTAACAAGTTGTAGCTCTTGGTAAACTGCCGATTGCAGAACTTGCAGATGAATTGTTTCTTGGGTCGGGCTGATGTAGACGCAGCAGCTGTCCGTCCCTTCGTGGTAGCTTGCGTCGGGGTCACATTCGTAGCACTAGCAATGCTGGTATTCCCCGTGGGGGAATACAGCGGATTCATGATCATGGAAGGATAACTGGTATCAATCCCACTTGCAGTGTCCCCATCACCATCTGCAGGCTCCGGGAAGTCTTCCTCGTTATCCAACAAGGCTAGGTCCTCCTCCACTTCCTCAGCGAGGTCCACATCTTCGGTTAAGGTCGTGATATCCGAATCCTGAGCGTCCTGCCGGCCGGACCCAGGGACGTCTACATCCGATTCGGTGATCTGCGCCGTGGACGTGGCGATTTTCAGAATGTCCACCTTTGTCGCAGGTTGATGGGAGGTCACAGACGTGGTGAGTCGTTGCAGGGTCAGGTATGATTCCAAAGCTTGCAGGTTGAGCGCAGCTGCAGCCGCAGAGTTGGCCGGCAGGAGCGCCGCTTGCTGTAGGGAGTTCATCATCGCGTTTTGGAGACTCAGCGCCACGTTGTGGATGCTTCGTTGTAGGAGCGTGTCCTGTAGAAGCTTGAGATCCGATTTGGGGGACATGCTGGATGCGGAGGTTCCGGCAGCTGGGGCGGTCGAGGTTGCCAACGTTGGGGAGCTGGAGCGTACTGACAGAGAAGCCACAGACGTCTGCAGTTGGGTGGCGGCTAACGCGGTGGAGATCGCCGACTTGGATCTCGATTTGGACTCGACCGACTTATCGCTCATGGTTGTGCGATTCGCGTCAGCGGGGGCGGCACAATTCACATACTTCGCGGCACTTTGCTTTAGCGGACTGAGTGCGGGATGCGCGCGCTGCACCTACGTGAAATGCGTCTGGGTCTCAGGCAGTCTGATCGACACTGACCAGACCTTCCGAGCACCGGGCCCGTTCGCGGTGCGCGGCGTGCCCGCGACCAAAACCTGTCCGTTTCTCCTCTTCGCGACTTTGCCGTGTTCGTTTCTCTTTGTGTCTTCGCGTTTGTTTTACTCGCATTGTGACTCACGGCGACATCTAGCGAGTTAACCATCAACAAAACATTTTACTTATTGTTAGTACATAGAGGAACTGGTCCGAATTTAAAGTACCATTTTCATTTTGCTCCTTTTTGACACTCCTACGCACAATTTTCGCATGGAACAAATGTTGTTGCCTTCGAAAAGCGATTACGGAGCTACTGTAGGCACACGAGGCGTTAATCTACTTATAAAAGTTTGAAGTTGGGGTCCGAATTTGGGCTAGGTGCTAAATCTTACTGAAAATCATTTAAAAAAACATACAAAATAAGCTTAATAGCAATCAAAATCTTTAAGATGGTCACTTGCCCTTTTGATTATATGCAGTTCAAACCTTTCCCAATAGGCAACATATTGAATTTAGGTTAAACTTATAAAGGATTAATAATTAGAACAAATCGAATATTATCTGCAAAGGTTCTGCTATTGAAATCTGCTATTTCGATAAGAATGCGTTGAGCTGTGAACTTCGGCTGAAGTACACACTCCTTATCAGCACTAAGGAAGGGCTTAGAGGGTTCTCCACCCGAATTCGGACCCTAGTTCATATGCGGACCAGTTCCTCTACTACATGAGCTACAAAAACTGAACCCGTTTTTGAAATTTTATTATTACTTTAGATTTGAATACTATTCTAAA
Organism: Tetradonia laticeps; assembly: GCA_025400035.1. Classification (NCBI taxonomy): domain Eukaryota; kingdom Metazoa; phylum Arthropoda; class Insecta; order Coleoptera; family Staphylinidae; genus Tetradonia; species Tetradonia laticeps. The sequence continues at coordinate 16,793 of JAODVP010144404.1, forward strand.
CATTAGTGAGGTGATTGAGGTGATTCAAATCCAATTGGGAGGTTTGCAATACCAGTCACAATTATGCGTTGGTCCATAAAAAACGCAAGTTTTATGGCGCATTGTTCTTGCGCTTGAGAGACGAACGACGACGATGAGGTGAACTCCTCTCCATTATGTCGACATCGTCATCATCCGAGGAAGCTGTCAGGTCAATTACCTGGTCCCCAATTTCCAGTCGTAGTGGAGCCACCACTGTTTCAGTATCAGTAGGCCGAGTTGGAAGACAAATCTCCACAACCTTAACAACGGAAACGACATCCTTGGTCAGGTCGATGATACAGATTGGCGCATCATCAACTTCATCTTCGGATGCAGTACTGCTGCCATCGCTAGTACTTTCATCGTCGGAAGTGTCGCACAGGTCAATTATCTCTTCCTCGCTTTCCAATGATGAATCCAACGATACACTTGCCCTTTCTGCTTGACGCCCACCTGCAGGCATATTTTCTTCTGCATCTCCAGGTTTTTGTACCTTACTATTCTGCTGCATATTGCCAGTTATTTCCAGAGAGAGAACTGTTGTACTAGCAGACTGATGCTGTTGTGTGAAAACCCATATTAGACACTTTAACAACACTATGTTACTATGGGAACAATATATTTCGATACAGCTCCGTCGACTGGATTCTCAGGCCTTGCAACTTACATTATTATCCGATTTCCTTAACGACCTACTTTGGTCCAGGTCTCTAGTAAGGCCGGGCCTCTAAACATTTGCCCCCTTTTTCCCCGCTCTAAGGAAATCGGATAGGTTAGGTTAGCTTTCTTAGGTTTCTAAGGGCTTTCTAAGGGAGCTTTGGGGTAAGACAACCCTTGGTCTCTGTTTTCAATACCTATAATAGTTAGAAGAGGGCGCTGTTAATCCATCTTTCCATTTAGGTGTTTTTGTCACAGTGTTTTCTTTACAAGTATGAAAACTGATCAGCATTTGTTCCATGCGAAAATTATGCGTAGGAGTCTCAAAAAGTACCCAAATTTGGATAAAACAGATTGTTAAACAAAGTCTCTGTGCCGTATTTATTTTGAATTTGTGTTTGAACCTGTGCCTCTCTGCATTTTGTGCGTAGTCGGAATTTTTATGATGAGCGCGCTTGTAGATAGCTATCTAAAACGATTTTTAAAGCCGTGGCTGCCCCCTCGGCAAGGCGCGATAAGGCAGCGACGCTCGAAAATTATGAGAGTCAATAAATGAAATACTACGAAGTAGCAATCGTCATATCGACCGCTGCGAACGCATCGGAGCCCCGCCGATCGCCGCGGGGTGGGAAGATTTTAAATTTTTAACATGTCACCACACGAGCGCTGAGCAAGTCGGGGCCCCGCGAGCACCGCGACATTGTTGCGCCAAACGAGGGCTGTAGGTGTCGACAACAACCACCTGTTAATTTATCGGCGCGCTTTCACATGCGAGCTTTTATTCGTAATCGCCATCAAAGGCGCGCAAGACGAATGGCAGTTGGAGAAATGGAAAATGGAAGCCACTCTATCAAAAAGCAATGAAAAATGCGAGGCTCAAAGGGATGGGACCGCATGACGAAGGTGGAAAAAACGTACAAGACACCTGTCTTCACACTTCACGCGCTTTTTGGGAGCGCGCTCTCCGAACGAAACGTTTTGACCGCAGCACGTCATCTTATAAAAGGCAATATCTTCGGTAATCGGCTTTTGTTCGCTTTGTGCACTTTGTTCACGCGCTCGGAGCGGAGCAGTGTGAAAAAGCGACTTTGTCCCGTCACTTAAAGCGGCTTTTGTTCGGCCAACGCTTGGCGTTTACACGACTTTTTGGTAATCCTCGACCTTCTGAATAAACATATTTGTATCGGGGGCATTAATTAAAAAGTGCGGAAGAAGAGGTCGGGTTTTACAACAGGTATTACAACACAGGCTACTCTGACACCACGTTTCACGAGGATATATTTCCATTTAATATTTGGATAATAAAAATTCAGTTTTTTCCTAAAATAATATTCCATATTCATCCATACAATTTTAATACGAGTGTTATTCGGATTAATAACACTGTGGTAAATCAAATTGAAATGAGTAATCATTTCTAAGTTGAAGAAGATTTGAAACCAATAAACAAAGAATAAAGAATGTAAAAGATTTCTTTTGATCCAATAGTTTGGGAATTCAAATTGTAAAGACAAGATTGGCGTGATAGGAACTCGAACCTGAATCTATGAATTGCCGGTTGATTGCCTTACCAATTGTGTGATCTTATCTCTACACCTTGAATTCTCGTAGTATCTAATTCGGAAATATATTCCATCACATGCTATATTGTAAAACAACACAGTTTTACTCGAACTACATCAAATTGAAATGAATAATCATTTCTATGTTGTAGAATATTTGGAACCAATAGACAAAGAATAAAGAACAAACAATATGGAAGATTTCTTTTGGTCCAATATTTGGGAATTTAAATTGTAAAAGATTGGCGTGACCGGGACTCGAACCCGAATCTATCAATTACCGGTTGTTTGCATTACCTTTACAATTTGAATTCTCAAACTATTGGATCAAATTATGTGTTTCGTCATTATTTATTTTAAGATGTTAGTTTTTAACTGTAAAGTAAACGAAACGAAACATAACGTAACGTAAATAAAAATGACCCAACTTACGATTTTTTTTAATTTGGGAGAAGACTTGATAAATTCGAATTTGGTGTCACTTGAAATTAAAAAAATAGTATTCGATTCATTTTTTTGAGATAATTCCAAAAATACAGATGTTTTACGTCCAAATAAAGCCGGAAATGGCCTAAAGTTTGAAGTAGGAAGTTGTAGATGGACTAAACCGGATTTACCTGGAAAAAAAAGAGAAAATTATCAAGACTATGCTTAAATAGGCACTGAAATATATAAGCAATAGATTGCATCCTAAAAGAGCAGGTAATATTTAATTAAAAATTAATTTTGATTAAATTATCTATATATATTTTCATTTTTGGAAAAAATGAGTGAAACCATTTTTCTGTTTTCTTTTCCTTTTATTTGTGATTTAAATTATCTACATTTTTAAGATAGGCGTGATCCGAACTTGAACCGGAACCAATCAATTGCCGGTTGACTGCCCTAGACCATCAGCCCACTTATCGTTACAGTTTGAATAACCTCGTAGAACCAAGTTTAAGGTTTTAAGGTTCTAAAAGCCTTGAAAACCAGCATTAATTCCTTTTTATATATCTTAATAAACTTTTATATATTTCTATCAAAAATTTGCAATAAACATCAGAAAGCTTCAAGAACTTCCTAAGCCATTAACTACCATCAAAAAGCCTTCAACAAATTTCATAAACCTTGCTAAACGTTTCTAAACC
>JAODVP010144626.1:0-20146 GCA_025400035.1 Tetradonia laticeps
TCTTAGTAGTTATCTAATCCAATATTTTTATTTTTCTTTTAACTTCCGACTAGTTGCGATCTCATAACGATCTTCTTCAGCGAAATATTTTTGATTAAAGTAAATAATTTTCTTAGAGAATTAAATACTAGATTCTAATTTGTCTTTCACATCAGAATTTCCAATTCTTCTTCTTCCTGGCGTTTTTCCAGTCATGATACAGGGTCTGTCTTTCTGCATTTCACCCTCCACTTTGTTCTGTCTGCAGCATCAGCAGGGAGGACGCCTATAGTCCGCAAGTCCTCTCGTAGGCAATCCATCCACCGCTTTTTTGGTCTTCCTTGGGGTCGCCGTCCATCGGGGCTTAGTGCAAGCGCTCGCCTAGCGACGGATTCTACGTCCACTCTAGCTACATGTCCATGCCATCGAAGTCGGGCTTCCATTTTATCCGGAATTGGGGCGATTTTGAGGACCTTCCGGACATCATTTCTGATGTGATGTAGCCTTGTTAATCCAAGTGACCAGCGGAGCATTCGCATCTCCATTGCATGTAGTATCTGCTCGTCTTTCTTCGTTATGGGCAAGCATTCCGTCCCATAGAGTGCAACAGGTCTAACTATTGTCCTATAGATCTTCGATTTTAGGCGTATTGGTATCTTCCGGTCGCCAAGTATTCCTGTAACCTGACGCCATTTCATCCAGGCAGCATTTACTCGTACCCGCGCATCTAAGAGTGTGTCGCCATCAGGTGTCATGCAGGAGCCGAGGTTAATTTCCAATTAACAACACAAGTCCATATTTAGACTTATTAATAACTAAAATAATTCTATTTTATTCAATATATACAGAAAGCTAACAACAAGTGACATTTCAATTGATTTCTTTTCCAACCATCCAGACTCACATAAATTTGCCAATTTTCACTTTTTTACATTTTTATTTAAACTTCCTTTATATTTTTGTAATTTTAAAAACGAATTAAATGTGATAAAACATATCGCTTTATTCAATAACTTTGTTTTTCCATTATTTTATAAATTTTCCGTTAGATTTTTCAATAAACAAAACTTAAAATCAAGTACAAATTTATTAACATCAAATTTAGATAATAAAATTATTTCATATTTAATTATTTGAACCCTTTAAAATGTTAATTCATTCATTAAAACCTTTAAACATTAGTTGTGCTTTTACTGTCAATTGTTTGTTTTCTTCCTCAATTAAAAATAATAAAGATATGGATTGTTTACATTCTTCACATAGTGTATATCAACTATATTGTGACAGTTGTAATTTTTCTTATATAGGACAAACGCACGTAAAATTACAAAAAGAATTTATGAACATAGCAGAGCAATTATAAATTGACATCAACATACTAAAAATTCATTTAAAATTCTACATAGAAATTGTCAACTCTTTCATTTAATACATTTAGAAAATCTTGAAATCACTACTACTGAAATTACCAATAAACCTTTAATGAACCAACAATTAAATTTGATATATACACTTGTTGTTTGTACAAACAATATCTAAACTAATTTTTGTCTTTCAACTATTTATTTATTTTTTATACCTTATTATCTGGCCTTATTATGTCACAACATTTTCATTTGTTATTCAATTTAATTATTATATTTTGAAATTTTTGGGTAAGTATATTAATATTTTTGATCCTCATTTTTAACATTTTAATTTATATACATTATATCTGCATACTGAAAAAGATCTATCAATGATCGTAACATGATCGTAACTTGATTGGATTTGATTAATTCTATAACTCATATACATATATCAATTAATTATATTATCAATTTAATTAATTAAATTATCTATTTGTACCAACATCAGCATTGGAATTATGTGCGCTCACTTATATTGTTGTTAATTCTTTTCGTTTCGTTTTGATTTAATGGTGAGTTTACTTTTAATTTATTTATAGTCGACTACATAGTACCAGATAGGTTGGAGGGGATTTGAATGTTAGCATTGGACAGTTTTGTGCGGGAAGATACAGAAATTAGGAGGACGTGAATAAGAAAGATAAACGCTGACATAGTGGGTACTGAGAAATGGATAGACTATCCTGAAGGTAAGCGGGATAGGGGACCAGAAAGGGAAATTCACCTATATGGGCGCCAGAGGAAGGTCAGCGGTAGAATATGTTATAAGCAGGAGATAGGAAAACGAACAGAATGGTAAGGGTTTTATAGTGCACAATGTGCTTATGGTGGACCATAATGTATTACAGACAAGTTTCAGCTGGGAGGTGCAGGTATAGGTGGGGCGTGAAGGCGATGCAGGGTCTAGGACAACAACGGAGAGGGATACGGTGGGAGATGCTTAGGGGGACAGGGGCAGTGCCTGAATAGGACTTATCCAGTTATGTGGAAGGTACGCTGACAGTTGATTTGATAGGGTGTGCAGGGAAAAGTAGATGAAGGTGCAGGAGAGAATAGCAAGCTGGAGGAATGGCAAGGAAACGTTGATGGATTGGAAGAAGGATAGAAAGATGTATAGGAGGAAACAAGAGCAATGGGAAATTAAAAAGTGGAACAGAATTTAGGAGTGCAAAAGACGAAGGACTTGCGAACACCTTGAGAGGGTTCTAGGGACTGGATGATCAAGGGCAGCTGATTTGCGGGATTGTAAGCCCACGGGGACTTATAGGTTTAATAGGAATTAAAATAATTTTATGTACCTCTAAAGAGAAACAAACAATAATATAGTACCAGATTACACCGCCATCGATTGCAACCCGTATTTATACTATGGGCGCCCAGGGGCCCACCCCCGGCACAGGCTCGCAGATCATTTTCTATCAAACACTAAAAAATAAAAAAAGTAAATGTAACATACGTATGAACTTATTGTTAGGTTAAACCGGCACTAATCGGATGTAACGATAACTATTGAGGAACTTACCATCTCTATCAAAGACTATCTTCAACACACAATCAAGACATGTGTACACAATACCAAATTACAGAAAAAATTCGATTGGATTCGGCAGGCTGCATTTAATCTTTATAGTCTCTTGAGTTTTTGGTTTACTTCTGTGATAATCACATCAAACATTCCCATCCAAAGAACATGTGCGCAATATTTCCAGTTCAATTATTTCAGATTTCTTTCATATAAACAAACAAGAAGATGTAAAACAAAGTAAACGAGCTACGTGCTAGATTTTGGTTTGTGCACGCTGGCTCTGATCAAACGCAACTAATTGTTAAATACTCGCCTGCAACTCCAGTTGTGGGCCAACGCAGCAAAGCACCAGTATCTGCTTGCTCTCTTCTTTCCACTATCTTTTTCTCCCTTTCTCCCCCTTCCTCTCACGTCCCTTTCCCCTCCCTCTTCATCTCGCTTAATTTTCGCTTCTGCCGCCATCCTCTCCCTCATTTTCCCTTCCACTCTCTTTATCTTTGTTTCGATACCTCCCCTTTCTCTTCCGGTATTTTTCTTTCCCGCCCTCGTCCTTCCTTTCTCGCCTTTTCCTTCACCTTCTAATTGCTTTAATCCCCCACTCCCTTTGCATTCATCTACGTAACCTAGATACTGGCAATAGGCAAAATGAATTTAAAATGAACATAACTTCACGTGCATCATAGGGGATGCGACAAATTAATTTTCGTTTTTGAAAATTAAATAAAACGCATTGTATGAATCTAAAGATTTTTACAATATTGGTACTTTCTTAAACTTTTGTTTTGCGCAGTTCTAAAGATTTCGTGATCTCCCCAATTCTCTATAGATTAAGCATACCGTTTTTCAATTCACAAAACCTCATAAATGCAAAGCGCTATTTCGTTGACACTCTGTGCATTAATTGCGTCGGGCCAAAAAATCACTTTCAGTGTGTCTAAACGAAAGGGTAATAACTAACATAAAAATTCATTTCCATTCCTAAAGATATAGGAATTGCTATATATTATTCCAATATATGATAGCGATTAAACGGTATTGGAAGAAAACTTTAGTCTCCGGTTGGGAACAAAATCGCTACAGTTCCATTATAACGTCAATCATGAACGGTGCATATTTAAAAAAGGGAAATGAGGTTTCCACACGCTGTTTAATAATTTACATTAATCGCTTAAATTTGGAAGTTAGTATCGTTTATAACCATAAAGATTAATAACTCTCACTATTTATGGTTATTCTGTTACAATATTTGCGTATACTTTAAACGATGCTGGTACCATTGTAGTTCGCAAAAAAATAGTATACTTAATTTTTATGGTTCATGCAATTGTAAATTACGCAATAACATACTATACAGCGTACACGCATGACAAAAATTGATATTAACGCGGATAAAATAATAATAAACTAATCATTTCAATTTTATGTCTTACTTTCATTGAAATTCACTGGTGCATAAAATATTCGCGTGGATAATTATATTCTCATTAAAAGTTCAGCTCTTCTAGACTAAACTTAAAAACAATAATCTAAACTAATTCGATTTGAAACAATTAAAATGTGGAAAATATTAGTATATCTGTCATTTGTACGTAAACATCTCAGTTTTTTTAATATTTGGATTCAATTCATTATATTTCTAGTGTTATTGCTCTATAAATACTTTGGCCGCTAAAGTAACTGGAACTTTAAAGTATCCGTATATGGATTTTTCTGAAAACCATGGTTTACTTAAAGATGATGAAAGGGAACAAGGAATGGAAATTGAAATGAACTCCATTGAAATTTTACCAACTGATGACAAAACAAATAACACAAACAATCAAATCAACCTAAATCGTAATCTAGAAGAAAGCACACATGTGAATAAGTCATCTGCTGATATTTTAGAAGTTAACTCAATGGTAACAAAGTTTCATGATGAAAACACGGCGAAACACGAATGGAAAATCATCACCGCAGTGAAAGAAAAATTTCCCGCCATTACAAACATTGGTGACAAGGACCACACGAAGTTTATTGGTCCTTTCGGTCATGTTTTTGACCCAGTCAAAGACAAACTGTATGAATGGACGTCGTACTGGACGCATCCGAACGTAGGTCTAACCTCACTTATCAAAAAGCCAATGATTTTCCTGCATAAACTCCATGAGAAAGGGTCACATTTTCTGCAAAATGCGAATGGAATTATTTTCGGCGGTGGCCAATACACTGACTATCCATATCCCTATAGGCATATAGACAATTCAGGAAATAAAACTACAAATAAATGAACATCTAGATATATTAGATAGCAAAGTCAAGACACTGAATCTTTTAATTTTTAACACTCTCATTTTTATGGGTTTGCATGTACTCCTCCAGAGCCTTTTTATACGCATCCCAATCCTGAACATTCTCACACGGCCACTTGTTCAATTCACCCTTCTTGGCGTTGGTGCACCATGTACCTTCCGCATTCGACAGAATCCCGTTGGTTGTGTCCAGCGTGCAGACGCATTTCGGAGCTTTGGGAATGCTGCACCGCATTATAGACTCCAGCACCGTACCGATACACATCACTTCTCCATCCTCCATGGCTTTTGGTTCGTGTAACGGTTCGCACTTGCAGTTTTCTAATGTATATTTAGGACCATTACCATCGACAATGCTATTGTGGAAGACCACAGCCAATACAAGAACAGCGGGACCAAGAGTGGAGAGTGCTGACATTTTATTACTGCCAGCTCTTACTTAATGTCTCACAATAGATGTAGGAATACTTTGTGAAATGCAAATCAAGTATTTATATATTAATATTAATAGGGTAATTCAATGTACAATACACAATGAAAAATTGATAATGTAAATGCATAATTGATACAAGATTGGGAAGTCAAAAATGGCGAGGATTAATTAAAAACGACACGTGAATAAATATCTACCGTTCATGTATGACTAAAAGGTACATGAATTATTATAGATATGAATGGAAATTAATAAATAAAATCTCTAGTTTCAATTACGTACTTCTTTTCGGAAAGGTGACGCATAAGTTCATTAACACGACTTGCTCAGGCGTCGCTGATATTTGCCAAGGTTAAACAAGGTTTTCGATTCGGAATTGAAACCTGTTCGATTCTATAAATACATATTTGAACCTCTCATCTGACACACCACACGCGACCAAAAAAATGACTCAAAACGCACAAAACAAAAACCAGCACAACAAGAACGAACAAGACACCAAAAACGAATCGCAGAGGAGGGCGACCATTAAGAGTTGGACAGTTGGCTGTGATCACAAGTTGTGAGAGGTACCGTTCGCTACCTTTGTTAATTTTTTCCACCTCAGCTGTCACTCAACTATTACTTATTTTCAATAGTACTCCCACAAGTCATTACACTTTGTTTATGTGATATTAACTTGATACTTAAGAATACTTTATGCGTAAGTTCTACTTTCAAGTAGTGTAAAGAAAAATGTGTGACAAACCTATTTGCTGTATCGCGATATTGATCGTGGTAAGTAATTATACAATTTCTATTGTTCAAACAAATTGTATATCAGTCGATAACGGAACAAGTTACTTACTAACTCGTACTTTGAATTATGACTTACAAGCACTTACAAGTTCTTGCAGAAGTATTGAAATTGACAGATCTAGTGATATTACTGCATACTAGGAAACTTTGTTTTCGCAGTTGGTTCTACTGACAATAAGATAGATATACTGGCTGTATACAGAATCACAAAAAGAATCATATAACCATAAAACAAGAACCCATATTAAATTTATATAGTGTATTTATATATTTATGAAAGGAATCTGCACTTGCAATATAAGTACTCCAATACATTCTTATAACGTACTGTACAGATTATACTCGAATTATAATCCCCTAGTGCCGAAGCTTGAGAATTTTATTTTCACAGTTGGCAACATTGTAATTGATATACGGGGTGTATCCACAATCATAAACAAACTCTTGTGATAAATGATAACAAATTGAAGTGTATATGTTTAGTTATTCACTAACGGCAATGGATCTCGTCCCCAATTCGAACAAAATCCGCAATACTCAGACTCCTACTTGCCGGCAGCAATGCAAGCAATTGCGTATCTCACCGAAGAGATGAAATACGAGCTGCGGCCATCAACTGGATCTCAACCGACAACAACAGCCGCCCCCAGACCCACCCCATCACATGGTCCTGGATTATTCGCACCTAGTACACCGCCTCTTCAACGTCAACTTAAAGCAGTACTATTAAGGTACACATATATAATCACTATACGCACTAATCAACATAGATTATTTTAGAAAACTCAAGGACAATACACTCGGTTCAATAATCCGTCAACACGAACCACGTCTTCCAACCGGCCTTCACGAACTTGATCTCGAATTGCTTGGTGATGGAGCTAAAGACTTACATCGTGTCATTAACATTAACAATAACGACATGCAAAACACCTCATTCGAAGACTTCCTGGAGACATTTGATGATGACGCACGTCATTCCGACCTATTACGATGGCTGAAGCAGAAAAGAACACCGCCGACCCGCGCATATGTCACTCTTTTATCTTTGTACGATTTACTCAACAAAGAAGCAAAGCGACTTAACCTCAACAAATTTAATGGATTCTCAGAAACCATTATGAAAGACCTCAGTATTATATCCACGGCGACGTCGGCTTATCAACTGAGTTATCTGCTGCAGAAGGTAGAGGAGCAAAATGAAATAAGGGACCAAATGACAGTAAGTAAGATTAGGACACTACGCAGTGACCTTGAACAGGAAAACAGTTATATTAATTTGGCAATGATGTATATTCCTCCGTTGCCGTTTGCTCTATAGTAACAAGTGTATCAAATTATTACACTATTTACAATTTAATACAATGATAGGAAGTTTTATTTAATATTTTAAAATATACATAGAAATTATTACGCGTCACTTAACTAAACTTCCATTCAATGGGTGTACCGGTACCTTCAATCGGTTTGCTGGTAACGGCAATTAAGGACTGATTAGGTTCTGTGAATGAATTCACATATAAACTGAGCTGATAAGCAGCTGAAATGAACATAGTCGCGATGGAACCGAAAATTTCCATGATATGAATACCTATATTACCTGTTTCTAAGCTTAGTCTATTGTTCTTATTCTTCATATTGATTTTATTCTGTTTCTCTTGGTTTGTATCATCGTCGAATATAAACGGCTCATCAAAGCCGATATTCTCACTTTCTGTCATATTTCCTTCTATGTTCGTAGAGTTTGTTACGTTATCATTTTTGGTTATGTTACTAGTTATATCATTAGTTATGTTATTATGAACATCACCTCCATTTTGCTGCTTTCGCACTTCATGTATAGTACTGCGCACAGCTGCATACAACTGTAGCTTGTTCAAAAGCTTCGAGATTTTTCGCTGTAAAATTCCTGGTGTGTCCTCTACAGGTATACTGGAGTTGTCATTCATAATGTTTGTACTGTTAAATGCTCCTTCATTGATTAATCGTCCTGTTCTTGGCTGTTTATCCTTCCTGTTAGTGAGATCAACAACTTGACTTTCTTGATTTTCTTCCATAGTTGCATTTGCAACACCAAGAGTTTTATTAATTCTTAGAGGGTGTTGATTGTGATGGAAAACAGGTCCTTCTGCTACTAAATCTTCAATGTTGTCCGTGCTATGGTCCATTGATGAATTAGAAGAGAAAAGTTTTTGTAGAAGCCATTTTGAGGTGCTGTATAGAAACGGCTTGGATTTTGTTTGTTGCATGAGAGCCAACTACAAGAAAAATATTAATTTACCGCTGTTATAAACTTTAGACTAATCAATTACTTACTAAAGTAATTACAAACACAAAAATCCTCATATTTGTCACTTCTCACAGTTCACTAATGGTATAAATGAGAAAAAACTTATACAAACTTATATCAACTTATAACAGGTGAGTGGAGTTTGTCGAAAACCACACAATCGACTGAATGAGATATACTACGACTTGCGCACATATTATATAATTGTTTTATAGCACTTTATAGGTAAGGGACGACAATGGCAAAGATGGCGAGAACAATTACAACAACGTGCTGCATGCCAAACATTTCAATCCACTAACGCCCGCATTATCATGATGTCATTGGACCACAATAGTTAAAGCATTGGCTAGTCCAACGTGTCTATTGAAATGAAGGTTTTAATTAATAAATTTAATTTTGAACACACTGCTAATAGTAAAACAATAATCATGAACCTTGTGCAACTTATAGGTTATAGTTATATTACCTATAATTTATGTATATAAACGAATTGCACATTTATCCTTCCTTTATCATATCACCCTCATTAGAAACCCATTACAAACTCAATTAATTAGCGTTGTACAACAAAGTCAAAACAGAAATATCTAACAACTTTTATCAATTCTATACAATACAATGGAAATCTAACCTAAACCTAGATATTCAACTCACTGGCCTTAATTAATTAAGTTAACAAACAAGTTTTTAGCCTTTGATAATGAACAACCATTTTTCATCAACTTTAACAAAGATGTATACATTACGCAAGTTTGCGTTAATTTGTATTGGTGTTTGCACAAGTTTATACTCTAAATCTGTGTCGATTGTATTGAGAACATAATTTGCATTCAATTCGTCGCTGTCTGATTCAATGATTGCATAATAAACATAAAAGTATTGTGCATGGATACACAAGACGTGCCGCGTATAAATTAATTTCTTCGTCATTACACTATCCGATGTGATTATACTCAAATTAATCAAAGTACATAATTGTGAATTCTGATTATTGCTAGTGGATTTTAAATACTTAACCTTGATTTCCTGAACAAATAAACGTAATATGAACATAACCTTTAAATTCATAAACTTTCACTAAAAAAATGCATATAATCAGTGACTCAATTGCAATTATTGACAAGGGAATAAACGATAGAAAATATCAAATCGAAGAAAGTACATGCCTGTCTTCATGATTCTTCCGATGATCATTCCGTGTAAACCTCTTCCTACAAACCTTACATTGAAACATCCCAATATCGCTGTGACTCTGCGCATGCCTAGTCCAACTACCATTCCCCTTCAATTTCTTCATGCAAATTGGACACTCCTTACTCTTACTCTTCTTAAACAGCTCCCCGAACTTCTCCACCTCCTCTAGAGAAAACTTCTTCTTAATCTTCCTGTGATCATACTTATCGTGCGTGACAAGATCCTCCAGCGTGTGATACACAGCCCCACATTGTTTACACACGTGGATATCCAAGTCTTCTAGTACAATCGCGTCGTCGCCGTTGGCCATGTCCATGACCTGATCATCCGTAGGAAAATTCTCTTCATCAATATGCATGATGACATCTTCAGTAGCAGATTTTGAATCGATGGCATCATTCTCTGATTTTCCTATTACTTCCTGTATTAACTTAGTAAATTCCTCATCGGCACCAAAAACTTCCTCCAATATCTTGGGAATCTCAGGTAAGCTGTGACTATCTTTCGAATTTCTCTTAACTGTAATTTGCACTTTCTGCACATTCGATTCTTTATTCACACTTAACATATTTAACCTTGAAATGAATTCCAATTGCGGGAAAGTCGCTGACGAGTACATTTTTGTCACTACATCACCATTCCCCATGACCTTGACGAAGAAACCATTGTTTTCGAGCACAGAATTTAATACTTTCGCAATCTTCGCCTTTGTTTTTAGGTCAAATGAGTTGATACCTTGCGAAATAGGGTCAACACACAATAATTTATCTTCATATATGATATTTAATTTGTGTTCAGTTAGTTTCGAATCTTCTTCGATCACTTCACCTCCACCATTTTGTTTGGGGTCTGTAGTGGTCATCTGTAACCCTATTATACTATTGCTAGATGAAACACCCGAAACACCATTCATTGTATTTTCCACAGAAGTTAATGGGAGGTGCATAGGACCTTCTGTCAATTGAAGGTAGGATATCGGATTTAAACAGAATTTCTGATGCTTTATGAGGTCGGTTCTTTGTGCGTATGCTCGACAGCAGTTCCTACATGGATAAAACATTATACCGTCATCGGAATAGAGCACATTCGGTACCTTGCGCTTTATATTCGCTTTGGACGACTTCTTCTCTATTATTTTCGGTGATTTTGGTGATTTATTCTTGTGTTGTGGTGTTTTCTTTGGAGTTTTACTGTTTCTGGTCTTCATTGTGCAGCACTGAAGAAATTATGTTAATGTAGGAGCTGCAAACAATATTTATATTGAAATCATAAAGATATCATTAATATGTTGTATTTTACCTCAATATGGATATTGAAAATCAGTTAGTCTAGGTAATGGATAATCACAAAACACAATAAACATCAACGAAGACGCTGCTTTTAACCCTAAAATCAGTATGAACTGCAAAGATGTAATATTAGTTGCCTATCTGCATTAGTCGTTTTTGCTTTTAATAAATTATAATCATTCTAGTATGTTATTTATTGGTATTTAATTTAGAAAATTTGTTTTAATCGTAATTTTGAGATATAATTAATGTGTAGCTATAATGAGGTTGGTATGAAGAATTACATAGGTATGTATTTGGAGTTAGGAGAGTAAACAAATTATACTGCAATATCAGATGAAATTTCAATTTTTAACTTTTATTTTTTATTGTCATCATAATATTATATTTACAGTATTGATATTATATTTATAAATAATTTTGATTGTCCAATTATTGTTGTGTAATTTTAATACAGATTGTTTCCTACACTCGTTTGTACCGGTTGATTCTTCTGAATCTATTGAGTATAACCCGTATAATCTTAATAAATGTTTTCGGTATGTTGGGTTGCCTATAACATATATCTATGTTAAAAGTAATAATTTAACTATTTATATAACAATTAATTTCTTAATAATGGTAACTTTAAGAAACAATAACAATCAAAGAGTTAGCTGAACTTTAATTGTCAGTGCTTTATATCTCTTATCTATCCTTTTGGCTGACTGAACAGTCTGGAAATTAATCAAAACATTTTCTTATTTTAGTTTTATCCACGCAATCAAAACTGTGCGCCCGGTGATTCATTACGTTTTGTGTTTGGCGGTGACAATGGTAACAATGGTGGATTTCATTGGGGTGGCCAAGTTGCGCGCGCCGCCTCCTACACGCTGATTTTGCCGCATCGCGTGCGTGGACACCACACTACCTAACACGAATAAAAAGTTCTCTCTGCCTCCACATGCGAGCGCACATCCTGCCACCTCCTCCGCCGCCAGAGATGCGAACAGCCAAGGCGTCCGTATGATAAATAGGTGCCGCCACGGTTCACAGACGGCGGCGGAATGCGCAAAGCGCAAAGAATCCACAGCGTTTGTATGTATGTGGGTGAATTGTGTGGCCGATGCGCGTGCGAAGCAGATGTTGGCGGCGCCGCGGCGGCAGCAATATCGTCGCGCCAGCTCAGTCGAATTGTGTGTGCGTCGCGACGCGTTCGTATCCAGCACCGGCGCGGCGCCGGCATTTTCATTCGCGGTCAGTGAAACAAGACATTCACAGACACAAAGCAATTCGTCATTATCAGAAATAATCCCAAAAGCCAGAAAGAATCACAACCGAACAGCGAATATTTCAATATTTCAATACTGCAATGAAGAACTTACACAAGTGAATTACTTACCTTAATAATTTATGGCGATTGATTTAGTTATGTGCAAACAAAAGACGAATGAATGAAGTCTAACCTCAAAACTAGAAACTTTAGAAACAAAGGCAGTGATTGTGGGAAGAGAAAGGAAAGTGTATTAATTAGTTGTTTGGGAAGAAGAGTTGCTTTGAGTTGTTATGGCAGTGGGACGACCACGGCCATCGCGTAATTTCGGCAGCAGCGAGCGGCGAGCGGCGGCGACCGCGGCGTGGCAGCGGCCGCCGTCCGGGCGCGCGTTAAAAATAACAAACGCACTCGATCTGCACGACCGCAGTCAAGGAGGACCAGCATGAATACCAACAAACACATTTATTTGTGCATCGATCAAGACTACCTACTGTATCATACAAGAACGGGAACAACGAAGCATCATCTCATCACTACATTAATAACATCAGTGATTAATCACATCTGCTTTTAATTACAAATTCCTAAGCAGTTAGTACATCCATCAGTTAGGGAGACAGCTAGAGGGATAAGAACATTAAGCCGTAATCCAGCATATTTTTACAGCACACGCTTTGTAAGTTTGTAGGTTAGAAACATAAGAATTGTAAACATAGATGATGAAGATTTTCGCCTAAAATCGCCTAAGCTTTGGTTCTTATTATGATTATGGCCTTTAAATGTTGTCGCGTTTCATAAGTACATTGTAAGATTGTAAGGGAACATATTTGATAGCGTAAAACGATTACAATAATTTAGGGCCCTGATAGACCCTCTCCGTTCGCTTGAATATTATCGGATAGCTTGCCGAGGGTAAGTGAAAGTACGACGTCACAGTTTGCCTTAATAAGTCGCCTTATTTTTTGACACCAATATCAAAACCTAACCTATAAACTCAAGCAAGTTCTCAAACGATTCTCAAGTGAGAACTTACTCTCTAGGCTTGTAGCTTGTATTAGAAATGACCAATGAATCATATCGTATTGGACATTATCTCTTAATAATTGACTAGTAATATTAACAATTAACTGTTTGAAGTGATTATGAACATTGTGAACGTAATGAACAATGAACAGTTTGTAGAGCTGAGCTTTTTACCCTCCGCTATGATATCTAGTTGATCGCGCGTCCCAATTTTCTACGTAGAACTCGCCGAATTATCACACACAACCTAATTCTTTATATTAAGCATAGTGCATAACACATAACACGAGCAGAACAAGCAAAAAGTGTGATATTTTCATGCATTACACATGTAACCTCACAAGATTGAATGTGATTACACACATAAATCTGATTAAACTTGTGCACAACTTGCGCTAGATGAAGTCTATGGAAATGAGGTGAACTCGGTGTTTTTCTAACCTGTATGTAGACAACTTCAAGTGCAGAGTGCTCCTAGAATGCAACGCGACTGTCAAGCGATTGTAAAGTGACAGTGAAGACACTAATTGGCCTGCTGGGTGTTTACTTGAACACCAAACATTTTCGAGATTGATTCGTAACTTGTACGTGACTCTTGAGTGACAATTGGTGATTAGCGACTGTTGTAGTGCGAATGTTGTCGAATCCCACCTGAAATTGAAGTATGCCGGTGCGCCGGGGCCTCGTCGCGCCGAGGACGACTCTCATCGAGACAATCATCCGCAAGTTTGACACTGACAGTGAGTATCCGATACTAATCATTCGTGTACATCATTCACATGTTTATAAATTGCAGTGTATGTAACCAGATAGTCTTTTGATTTGTGATTTGCAACTGCAGCTGATCCTGATCGTGAGCACAAGGAGTGAGCACGGCGCGTTGTGTTGCTCGTCCTTTTTGACGGCGGTAGCTAGGCAACCGTGCAGCCGGCCGACCGGCGGCGGCGGCAGCGCACTGCGTTTTCCGCACGTGCAGGTCAACAACCTTGTTTAGAGCGCAAAATTTACCAAGACACAATGGGATTTACTTATTTCAGGTTAGATTATGACGATATAGGTTATATCAACACAGGTTAGGTTAGAATCTGTTGGGTTATCGTGAGCGTTGTTGTACATGTTACAAAACAGTAGTAAATCTTTGTGGATTGCAGGACTTGAATAGTTCAATAATCAAAACACGTTTTCATTACCGCGCCTACAGTGCCATCTTCCTAAGGTACACAATCATGCCGCATCCAGTTGTATCATGTCGGTTATGTTGCTGTTATATGTTCCGCCGAATTCGTGATTTCCCCAAGCGATGCGAGCGCCCTTAACGTCTGCGTGCATAATCAGCCGGCGCATTTCCGACACCTCATGTGATTCCCCTGGTTTATCATCACGCGGGGGCGTAAATTAAATATTTTTCAATCTCGCCACCCTGTGAAAAGTACCCTGGAACGCACGCGATGAAAGTTAAAAAGTATAACCTATGGTTTACATGAAAGCAGGGGATTCACATATTGGATTAAAGTGAGGTTACATTAGATGGAATGTTGCGATTCCATTGTTCGTATGCGCATGTAAGAAATAATTGTGTGAGAATAAGGAATATTTCAAAAATCGATCAAAGCGCGCCGTCCAACTGAGTGAATCGGTAAGTAGGCGGCGATTGCCGGCTACAATGATGGCGGTGGTGGAGGTGGCAGTTGATTTCCATGCATTCATGCAGCGAGCGACACAAACCGCGAATATTTTCCCTTGTTTCAACCTTTCTTCTATTCGTGTTTGTTCATACAATTACTTACAGTTAATCGGATAATTACCAGATTATTAGAACAAATAATAATTTGTTGAAATTATCGCCTGTGGCAATTAATGCAGTCGCAAATTTAATAACGCAGACATTCCGGAAGGTATTAATCCAATTACAGCCCACGCTCTCGGTTGTAATTCTCCGGCAAGGCCGTCAAGATGTCTAACTGCTGGAAACTTTACGTTTAGGCCCTGATATACTCCAAAAATTACTGCATCTAATGCAGTCGCTGTTTCTAATGTTAATTAATTAAATAAGTTATTCGAAAAAATAATCGAGGAGTGTTAAATGGAGCAGAGAGAGTTTCTCTCCGAATCAGTTTATTTGATTGCCTCCAATTTGATTGATTTGTAGTGCTAGTAGAGCACTCTAAGTAAAGTAATTTATTAGCGAGAATTACGACTGCAGTGAAATTACTGTAATTAAACTGCGTGTGCGTGGAACGAGTCGTACAAATTGCAGTTAGGTTTCTCAATTTCACTCTCTCGAAATAACTACATCAATGGTATTGAAATACTAGAAATTCGAAATTGGCTGTAGACGATCTTGACTGATAGTGTGATGTGGGATGGAAACATTTGTATAATATGAAGGTGGGGCGAACGTGCAAATATTTGTCCATCATTTATGTGTGAGAAATTATAGTGGAGAATAAACAGATTGTCACATAATTCAGCATGGCATTAGTAACATGGCTTAATTTCACTTTAGTATATATACCCGACACCATCCGGATGATGTTTGGCGTTAATCGTTGCACGCTTGGCTTTTGATGTTGTCGTTTGCGCTAATGCGTTGCGCCGCGTGGCGAATGTGACAAATGCGAAATGTGTGCGCGCGGAAAATACGCGAGACGATGTGAATGTGTACATGTTAACAAGCGCGAGGTGTTTGGCAGGCGCGGTTGACAACATATTGTTGCTGCTGTGTGCGGAAAATGAGTGTATGCTTGCGGAAAATTTAAGTGAAAACACACAAAGGCTGCAATGTCTGTGTCGTTTCATGCATATTGGTAACAATCGCAGCGCACAAATCGACGTTCGATGTGTGGCAGTCGCGTTTATTTTTATGATTTATTATAATTTATGGTCTCGTTAAACCGAGCGCCACCGAAAATTAAAATCCACGCGGGTTTTAATGTATTGCCATAGGAAACGGAACGGAAAATGTTATGTCCTATGGCATTTTGCTTTGTAATATATGTACATAAAATAAATACAGTGGGGGGTTGGTATGTTTGAGGTGCATTGGGATAAACGCGAAGCAGAAGGAAAGCCATAAATTTCTCATTGTTATTCGGATACATATTATCACTAGAAACTTCAAAGAATTTATTTCAACTGCTGCCACAATCGATTGTATACACAATATCCACCATTCCAAAAATGGCAAATCAAGTTGATTTTTAAAACCACAGTAACTTAATTTTGAAGTATTTCATACGAATCTTTGCTGCAACTAAGTGTGAAAGGCAGTATTCAGTTGAAAAACACCATATGTTTTGTTTTTCTTACAACTATACGGTTTAGCTATTTTTAACCACTTGGAAAGCACATACAGTTTTTCCCAATATTATAGATCGATAATAACCTAAGCAATAATTTACGATTTCATGGGTCAATATTTGATGCACACAGGAATAATGCAATTTTCTTGATAATTACTAAAATACATATATTCATTTGTTTACATCTTCTGTAACATATTTTTTTTATAAGCTTCTTTCCTTAGAAAATTGAATCTGGTTGATATATGTTTACGTGCCCCAAGGTCTATATTAGAATTTATTGTATTTTGTAAACTGCCTTGTGATGAAGAAGTATCTGACAAGCCATGTAAAATTCCGTTTCTTTCGTCTTATATTATGATGCAACATCCGAAAAATAGATAAAACATAAATAAGTATTTTCTCAACAGCTACTAGAGTGTATTGGTTCAAATTCAAATACAAAACAGTGTTGAAATATATTATAGGTTATATTTCCAATAGGTTTTCGACGAAAACTTCTTAAATTGCTTCAATAGTTTGACTAGTTCCAATAGTTTGCAAGGAGCTAGTACTTGCCAAAAACTAATATTTATATGCAACAAGACATGTGCTAAAGGTAATAATATAGTTCAACTCAAATAGAAATGATGTATAAGAGCAAACTGACAATAATTTGGACTAATATCAGACTATAGGTTTTACCAAGGTTAGTTAATAAGTCCCAGATTGAGTACTGTCGCTGCCATCTTGAAACGTAAGGGACGAAATTGGTGCGGTATTCAAATAGAATAATTTGAATAATATAAGTAATGAATGGTGCTCTGCAGTTAAAATAAAAATAAAAACTCCCCATAGCAATGCTGTTGTTTAGCGTCAAGTTTCTGCAATTCTAACGCGTTCTATTAGGTAGCTGAGGTTATTTACTTATTTTAAGGAGCACCATCTCACAGCAAACAATTACTCGAAACTTGTGAGCACGTGTGCTGCTCACTGGGAACATCAGCACTTGTTGAAACGTTTTCTCCTAAATTAACAATGTCTAGGCTGATGGCCGGGAGCTAATGAATGAATCAATAGCAAAAGGCTGGATAATCTGTAAAATTAATATTGATTTGAGATGTGAAGACTTGGATAATAAAATTGGAAGCAAGAATGATGTGCTAAAACGATCAGTAAAAGCTTGATATACAG
Source organism: Tetradonia laticeps (assembly GCA_025400035.1). Classification (NCBI taxonomy): domain Eukaryota; kingdom Metazoa; phylum Arthropoda; class Insecta; order Coleoptera; family Staphylinidae; genus Tetradonia; species Tetradonia laticeps. The sequence goes on from JAODVP010144626.1 coordinate 17,965, forward strand.
AGTGATGTAAAGCTCAATGCAAAGCTTTAAGGAAAAACTAGCCTAGATCATTTAGAACCATTTAAACAATCATTTTAGTACAAGTCTCACAGATATTTCTTATCGAGCCTTTATCGTTTTTGGTTAAAATTCCCGAACTGGGACAGTTGGTTGTATATGATCGTCAGATGGAATGATGAGTCATTGGTTTTTAATTATCTTCTGTTTGCGGAGTACGTTTATTTTTGTCCAAACTTTTTCAAAAATTTCCTTGGTTAATATATTTTCGTTTTTAGTATCATTTATGTGCATAGTTCACACATTGTATAAAGCAGGTCTCGCGAAACAAACAAAATGGAACAAATTACATTTCTATGCATACTCAATAAATTTTTTCCATAAAATAAAAAATGAGTTCCGCCAATCTTATAATTTCTAACTCAAAAACTTTATGTTTTAAAGCAGGAAAGTTATTTTCTTGGTTTGTCTGAAAATTAAATTTTTTGATTTTACTTTCGTTTGGTACCCCTATGTTAATTAATTTGCGAGCGTATTTATACCCAGTTTGCTTGAGATGATTTTCCCACCGAGATAGGAGGAAACAAATTGAGGGAAAGGGAAGGAGGGAGGTAGCAATAGCAAATTATATATATTATATTTTAAAAATGTAAAAACCACATTTTATGGAAGTGTAAACAGATGAAAATAATTTTTAGGTCAATAATCGTACTAAAAACGTGGTGTTGCCGTCGTCACTTAAGCAGGTACTAACTATACGCACCACGTTTTAGTATAGTACGATTGTTGTATACGTCGATTTTGACCTAAAAATTATTTTCATATTTTTGCACTTTCATAAAAACGTGGTTTTCAGATTTTATAAATCTAATATACTTTTAGAAATGAAAACTAGTCTAACCTTAATGGTGTATTATGCTGTGCGAATGATTTTGTATCATTCATTCATTCCTGCTGTCCTCTTAAATTATAATATCTTTTAATTTTGCGTTATTTCCAGTTAGAACCAGATCTAACCTCATCGAATATTGAAAAGTAATTTTCAATATCTCTTATAAATTTAGTAGTGGCGCGATGATGGAAGTAAGGATTTACTTCTATCATTCGTCACAGCGTTTTCTCGAAAACTAGTACAGCGGTTTCCTGCGTTCGATTCAGTATGGGCTGTCCTGTTGTGCAACACGTTATGAAATTAGATTATAGAGGGTAAATCAAAGAAAAACCTGTAACAGTATCAGGGGATACAATTTGATATTATAGTCAAGAAAGTATCCTTTAGATCCAAACAGAAATTATATTTTACAGAATTCATTACGCCCAACAAGAATGCTCACTCATCGCATGCGGTGGAAGGGGAACCGCCGCTATTTCGAGGATATTTTGCGGTATATTGTATTGCCTGTAAAATATTACTTTAAAATATTATATGGAAAAATATAAAAACAATGTTTTTATGAATGACGAAAATAAAGTGGTCAACTTCGATGTAGAGTAATATGGGGGAACGCGGACATAGGGGGAATGTGGGACGGTCGCTATATTGTTCCCTTCACCTGGTTGATTTCAAAAAAATCATAGGCGTGCAGAACGGTATTTTACGCCGGCACACGGACTTTGAGCGAATTAGGATAAGTATTGTGCTAGCTAGACAATAATAATAATAATAAGCAATAATAACGCTTTTATTGCGATGGATCTTGAATGAGCAATATAGTTTGATGTCCCCGGACGCCGTCTCAAGAGATTTGAATAATGTTATCACTGCCCTTGATAAGATTTAATTTTATTTGATTATTAGTTTATATCGGGGCGAGTGGACCGCTGCGCGCTGAACGACTGTCCGATCCATGCGTTTGTACACTAGCGAGGTTAACTGTGCTTCATGCCTGCTGCATGTCACTGCAAGTCTATTTTTCGAGTTTTCGATATCATATTCTTTCAATGCTTTGCTGTAATAAAAATAGCAATATTCTTTATCAATAAAAAACATTAATTTCATTGATTTCGTTGAAATTAGACCGATTTAGATGGGTGGACCAGTAACCCCGCTACCCGTCCCACGTTCCCCATAGCATTGGGCATGTGGGACGAAAAACACGTTTTGGAAAATTGCATTATTTTTGGTTTTACTGGGTAGCAAAAAATCTGAAATTTTTGTATGATGTAGTCAGATGGTTAAACTAGC
>JAODVP010144737.1:0-20142 GCA_025400035.1 Tetradonia laticeps
GTCCAGTTACGAATAATAGCGAGTTCTCGGCGACCTACGTACGATTTGTAGAGGGATGAAAAAATACATTGATTTTTTATGTTATGTAGAGGTTATTTCAAGGGACTGAGCAATTAGTACAAATAACAAAAATTTACGAATTGCGGAGGTCCGAATTAACGAGAGTCTGCTATATATGATTTATTTTGCAGTCGGACGCAACTTCCCAACTTATGTTTCCTAGTAAAATAAATTAGTACTCTCCCAAACTCCAACGAGTCAACACCACTTCTCTTCTTTACCACGCGCGGTTTAGCCTGGCCGGCTATCCCTTAAGACCCTCACCGCACCAACTTTCCAAACGTGTGGGCCGAATTTATGCCTCGCTCTGATTACTGCACAAATCGCACACGTCCCGATTGCGTGGCGCCCGTGAGCTGCGAGCCAGATCTTTTAGCTCAAGTCGGCGTCGGCGGTTCCTTGGTATTCAACTGTAAATATTAACTTATTGAAATTCCTCTATGTGCTTCTGTGGGATTAAGGATTTCAAAGCTATAGAAAACCATTCCAGTTATGCTGTGTGGCGACACATTAAAAGTGATAACTAACTCGTATTTAGCATTATAGGTTTCAATCAATCCACTATATCCGAACCTATATTATAGGTATATTATATGGATAGCTCAAAGATCTAAGAATTCATTACGATAAATGAAACTATATATCGACGTTTCCAATGTTGAATTATAAAGAGGTAATCAATGTAACGAAATCAAGGTATACAGTTTACCCAAACCTAACGATTCTGATAGCAATAGATACTTGCAGATGTAGAGAATATATTGCACACATTTAAAATGCTGACTCAGCGTGTACCCGAATTATAAAATTTGCAATTAGAATTCGTTTTGGCTTCGACAGCGTACGACATCAGTTTTTATTAAAATATAATACATCTATACAAAATATTATTTAAACAGTAGTGATAGTGATTATTATATGATGCAAAATTGAAAACAATTAGCAAGCATTTAACGACATACAGTGTACCCGTTAAAGTTATTGTTAGCATACGTACTATCAAATTGATTTTACACTGCGTGCCGTTACTCTATACGCGAATTTATGTAAGAAAATTAGGAGTGACTTGTTGTAAATATTAACGTATTGAAATTCCCCTATGTATTTCTTTGGAATTAATGCTTTAAAATCATCAGAGCGGCGTCGCGAAACGAGACATCTACTAATTTCTCGGCTCTGATAGCAGTAGATACCTGAAAATGCAAAGAATCTATTGCACACAATAGAAATGAAGACTCAGCACGTCCGGTTCGGAACGAGATGCGACGCGGGAAAACGTACCGCAATTTGGAAGTTATTGTCCCGCATTATATCTATATAAAATATTACTTAAACAAATGTGATAGTGGTTAGTACAAGCTGCTATACATTGAAAAAAAATTATTTAATGTTTTCATATATGTATCATGATACAGCCAAACCTCCTTTTTTGCTTCTATTTATACATTTGTATAAATTATGGTAGAAACTATAAAATTAACCCAATCATAATAATAATCCTCTGTTTATAGTTAGATGAGTAATGTGCATGGCAATGCAAACAATTTGTTTAAATGCTAGCTTTTAGTAAAACAAACTTTATTACTTATATTTCTAAATTTATTGTTATTTTACTAAAATATCGCATGGAATATGGAATAACATACTTCTCTATCGATCCCATTTGTAGACTGTTTAATATTCCCGCGCATTGCGTGGTTAATACTCCTTCTATGAGTTGTTTAAAAACATCTAGATCCTGAAGCTGTATTTGATATAATCTTGAAAATAATGTATACAAATATATACTTTATTTATATTTCGTTTGCAATAACTGTAATTTCTGCGGTTTCTATAAAGATTGATCAAGAAAGTTTTCCATCATTAAAAACAGACGGAAAATCGTTGAATAATCCAATCAAAAACTTATTTTATGATTATCCGGAATATATACGTTTATATCATTACAACAATGATACAATATATAAATTAGAAGAACTTCTGAACAGTATTTCAAATGAGCAAAATGTATTGCTTAACTATGATGTAATAACGCACTACAAAGATTTTCACTGCTTTGAAAAACCTCTAAACATTGTACTTTTAAAAAATGCGTCTAAATTCAACATATACTATAATACTACTTCTTTAGGCCAAAATACAAATGACATTAATCTTATAGTTTTGTATGAGCGAGAATTACTACCGAAAATTTTTTGGAAGCCTGAAGGACTTCTTGCTGTTTATCATACGTACAACAATACATTTCAAACAGAACATCGACAATCTACAACTAATTTGTTTAATACACGATCAACTTTAAGCATGAAGAAACGACCATGGCGTATTGCATTTCAAAGATGTTCTCCTTTTATTGACGTTGATGAAGAAAACAAACTTTTCGGTTGTGAATATGAAGTGCTCAAAATCATAATGCAGATTATGAATATGAATTTTTCGTTTATTGATTATTCAAATCAGACTATTTCAGATATTCTATCGGATGTAATACATTCATAACTATAAATTATCAGCATTTTAAGAAGTCGGTTTTCAGGTAAATAAAGGAATCGTTGATCAGGCCTGTGGATGTCTATCAGAAACAATGTCGCGCCGAAAGGTGGTGGTATTTACACCCCCCTTCTTTTTTGAAGAATTTGCGGTGTTTTATAATGCAGAGGAATTTTCTCACTATCCAATGAATTCAATTGTTGTCCCACTTATGAAATATGCTTGGGTTGGATTGTTAATATTCACAATTATGATCGCAATAGTTTTAAAGAAATTGAAGGATTATCTAGACCTACACAAATCGCCATGGTATCCTGGCACATTTGATGTAATTTATTGATATGTGTGATTAAAGCAGTGTTTACGATTAATATTACAAGTTTCAGGTGACGTTCCGAAGTTTGATAGAGCAACCTGTTAATGTGCATACTAAACAGCCGTCTGTTAGAATTGTTTTAAGTTTATGGTTTGTAGGTGCATTAATTCTTTCGAATGCCTACAAGAGTAAACTTTCATCTATGATGATTCAACCAGCCTTCAAAGAACCTAATTCCCTTGAGGAATTGCTAGTTTTGCACTATGATATCTACGTAAGTTATCTTTACGATGTATATCCGTTTATCAATTGCAATCCTTCCATTTAATTATATTATACGTATTGATTCCAAAAACGTATACTTCAGTTGCACGAATCTGATCTTACGTATCTTTCTGAAACAATGATTGAGTTTATTGACATCATTGAGGAAGTCAGTACACGACGTCATCAATTTTTAGATGTCTGTGATGGTATTTATAAGATCTTTCAACAACGTATTGCCTTCATCAATGAAGAAACTGAGTTCACTTATAATGTACGTATTTAATTATTTTATATTCACGAAGTATTGTATTACATATATGACGAATGACTTTTGGATTCTAGTTTATGCGTTATTGCTTATCAAATCCAACATCAACGCAAATAGTAAATATACGTAGAGCACAACAAAAAGTGCATAATTCCGGTCACACATGGGCCTTCAAGAAGAAATCGCTGGATATGTATAAATTTGCAGCAACTTTGCAATATATGAAAAGTGTTGGAATTTTTCAAACTTGGTATGATAGTTACAGAACTTTTTACGCAATTCCACATAGTAATAAAAATATTGGGCGAAAATCATATGAACCCCTATCGTTAGAAATGTTTTATGGTTCAAGTATTTTGTTCGCTATTGGATCCTGTCTTTCCTTGGCGGTATTTTTAATAGAATTGTTATGGGATTTAAAATCTAAATATTAATTTATTTATTCATTATTTATTATTATTATGAAGGTTTATAGAAATTTTGATGTTATTTATAGCTATGTAACAGATTTATTTGGTGTACTCAATTTTAATTCTACGTCTTTTTATTAAATTATTATAGATATACGAGATGTGAAAAGAGTGAAATATCTAAAATCTATATACAGTAGAGCTCCGGTTATCCGGACTAATTGGGACCGGAGCCCGTCCGGATAATCAAAAATCCGGATGATTGGACACCATATAAAATACATAGCCCAATGCTCTCCTGAAATTCCATGTTTTCGTCACTTAAAGCAGTATTTGAAAGTGATCCGGATAATTGGCATTCCGGTTAATCGACGTCCGTATAACCGGAGCTTTACTGTATTTTAGTATAGATTTAAGCTTTCGTTATATGTGTTCAGTAATGAAACATATCTTTATCCTAGAATAAAATTGTAGATTGTTATTGTACCTAACCAATGAGATTTCATAATCCCGCACACGCGGTGTGTGCTCGCGTGTCGCATTTGATACTTGCGTTCAGTGCTTAATGGAATTCAACCCACCATCTTTAGATTTCCTGCAGTACCTTTTGACCTTCAAAATACGGGAAGTTAGACGAAATCTGGACCGAAAATCGGACCGAAACGCGGACCGATAAATCAATTTGCAGTCTGGTTACGGTTCCGGTCCTTTGGCGTGTGTAATATTTCGGTTCAGTTTCCGGTTTCGATCCGCTTAAAATAACGGTTATGAACTGGTTACCGCTTTCGGTTTCGGTCCGATCCGAGTCCCTGCTTATAACAGAACTACATTAATTAAAGATCAAAAAATATTTGTATATTCTAGTTAGTATATAATAACGGTGGCTAACACGCAGTTTGCGGGCCGTGGGCGTTGTGCAGCTTTGGAAATAAAATATTGACAGATTTCAATCAAATTTTTATTACAGGCATATTCTCAATTGCTGTTTGTTATTTTAAAATTTACAAAGGAATCTAACAGGAAAAAATATCTGATATACTCTTATCGCTCATATGCTGTTGGCAACGACCATACCACGTTGAATGCACCAGTTCTCGTCTGATCACTGACTTCTCGTCCGATCACCTAAGAGAACGGACGTGTTTAAAGCGTTGCTAGTGACTCATAAACGAACTGAAAGCCAAAATAAAAATTAAATCAAAAGAACAATGTTCCACTGGAACACTAATTAAAATTAACGAATTAAAAGCCAATGGCAAATCAAGAATTAGTGAAAGTGGCACTTGATGCCATCAACGAAATTCCTGAGCCGAAAAAGCCAAAATGACAGACACCGCCACCACCTTCGCAAGTATCCTACCAAACTACCCAGTACCCACCTACAATAGTTTCGACGCCCTTAGTGACTAGTTTTACTAGACAATGGCTGAACATTTAACGAGAATTCAGCGCCAAAAAGGCAAAAATCAACCACAGTATTTAGGAGACAAAATGGAAAATAAATAAAATAATTTTAAATTCTGTGTTAAAATATAAATACTATTCTGTGATACTAGACTGTACACCCTATATTAGTCACAATGAACAGTTAACCGCCATTATTCTATTTATGGAGATAAGGGATTAAAAGAGAGAATAACTTATAAGAGAACATTTTCTTGGGTTCTGCCAAATATCTGATTCCACTGGCTACGATATATGCAATTTTGTTTCAAATAGATTTAAAAAAATATATTTCCAATAGGAGAGGTTAGGGCTATGATAATGCTGCAAATATGCGGGGTAAGAAAAGGAGCATAGAAAGAACCCTAGAGCATTTTTTTGTTTTTTGCGTGGCACATAGCCTTAATCTCGTTGTCAATGATGCAGCAGAGTCTATTTTTGAGACAGTTGATTTTTTTCTGGATTGTTCAAGAAATTTACAATTTCTTGTTTTAGAAGATTTAAAAAAAAACATGCAACCGAAATAACTTTGAAACCTCTATCAGACAAGAATGTCCAGCCGAACTTCTATTCCGAACCGGCTTAAAACCATTGTTATCTTAAAATCCTACGTAATGAAGAGATATGATGTTTCGATGACCTCAGTTTCAGAAAGATTTTAATTATTACAAAATGTAAATGACACATTTTCATTTCTTAATCACCTTGGCTCCGTCTCAAAAACGGACTCGTTAAAGTGCTGTAAAGACGCAATTGACTGATGGCTCACTATTGACGGTGTTCAGTTATTTAATGAATTTAATGAATTTAATGTTTTGCAGAAAAATATGAATACTGGGTTAATTAATTACACAAATATATAGCGCTAAAGAACTTATTAATATTTTTTTCAACTTAGCAATAGCCTTAAGAATTTATTTGACATTGCTTGTTTCAGTCGCTCAAAGAGAAAGGTCATTCAATTAAACACGAAATTTTAGATGAGGTGAATCTCAAACAAATTATAGAATTGTAGACTAACTGGCTGGTATCACTGGGGCCAGCTTAAGGTTTGGGCCCATTGTACTAATTCCCTTGCAGGAGGCGTACTGCAACCACCCTCGGTCAAGAATTCTAACACCGAGGACGTACTTTCCCCCTGGCAGCCCCAATAAACGCATTGTCTACCACCAGTTAGACATGTCCGGTTTGAACCTACATTACCTTGCTGCCGCGCATCGGATGTTTGGCGCTTCTAACCATTGCGTCAAGGAGGCTACAAATGTTCTATGTTTTTCTTGGCCACTTTTGTGAAGCCGTACTGGTAAACTCTTCGAAATAGAGTTTTTTCCTGCAGCGTGCCCGACTGAGCCGGACTTTCCTGCTTTTCAGAGGAGAACCACGCGTGCCGATTTCCATCTCAAGAGAAAAATGTTCTTGGTCGTATTTGTTGCGACAAACAATAAGCAAATACAAAAACTTATATAAATGATAATAGAAACTATAAAATTACCTCAGTCGTAATAATAATTCTATGTTTATGGTTATATGACTCATATGCTTGGCAATGTAAACAATTTATTTAAATGCTAGCTTTTAACAAAACAAAGTTTATTACATATATCTATTTCTAAATTTATTATTAATTTATTAAAATATCGCATGGAATATAGAATAACACACTTCTGTATCGATTCGGTTAGTCTACAAATTTTAAAATGCATAACGTGGTTAATACTCTTTCAATGTGTTGTTTAAATTGTTTAAATCTCAAGCTGCATTTGGTATAGTATTGAAAATAATGGACACAATTATATATTTTATTTATATGTTGTTTTCAATAACTTCAATTTCTTTGGCTTCCTTAAAGGTTAACCAAGAAACTTTTCCATTATTAAAAAAAGAGGAAAAATCGTTAAATATACCTATTAAAAAGTTATTCTATGATTATCCAGAATATATACGTGTATATCATTATAACAATGATACAATATATGAATTGGAAGAACTGCTATATAGTCTATCAAATGAACAGAATGTATTGCTTAACTATGATAAAATAACGCACAACAGATATTTTGAATCACTTAAAAAAACTCTAAACATTATACTGTTAGAAAATGCATCTAAATTCAACGTATATCACAATACTACGTCTTTAGGCCAAAACGTAAATCATATCAATCTAATAGTTTTTTATAAGGAAGAATTACAACCGAAAATTTCTTGGAACCCTGAAGGACTTCTTACTGTTAATCAAAAATATCGACAATCTACAAATAATTTGTTTAATTCACGACTTACTTTAAAGATGAAAAAACGTCCATGGCGTATTGCATTTCAGAGATGTTCGCCTTTTATTGACATTAATGAAGAAAACAAACTTTTCGGTTGTGAATATGAAGTGCTCAAAATCATTATGCAGATTATGAATATCACTTTTACGTTCATTGATTATTCTAATCAGACTATTGCAAATATTCTATCGGACGTAATACATTCATAACTATAAATTATCAGCATTTTGACAAGTTGATTTTCAGGTAAATAAAGGAATCGTTGATCAAGGCTGTGGATGTATATCAGACACAATGTCGCGCCGAAAAGAAGCGGCATTTACATCTCCCTTCTTTTTTGAAGAATTTGTGGTGTTTTATAATGCAGGAGAATTTTCCTACTATCCAATGAATTCAATTATTGTCCCATTCATGAAATATGTTTGGGTTGGATTATTTATAACCACAATTATAATCGCAATAGTTCTAAAGAAATTGAAGGATAACATAGAACTACATAAATCGCCATGGTATCCTGGCACATTTGATGTAGTTTATTGATAAGTTGAATTAAAGTAGTCTTTATGATTAATGTTACAAGTTTCAGGTGACGTTTCGAAGTTTGATAGAGCAACCTGTTAATATGCATACTAAACAGTCGTCTGTTACAATTGTTTTAAGTTTCTGGTTTGCAGCTGCATTAATTATTTCAAATGCCTATAAAAGTAAACTTTCATCTATGATGATTCAGCCAACCCACAAAGAACCCAATTCCCTTGATGAATTACTAGTTTTGCACTATGATATCTACGTAAGTTGTTCTTATAATACTTATTATTTAGACTATGTTTATAAATTTCAATGATTCCCTTTAATTATATTATACGTATTGATTTCAAAAACGTATATTTCAGATGCACGAATTTCATCTTACGTATCTTTCTGAAACAATGACTGGGTTTAATGACACAATTGAGGAAATAAGTAAACGACGTCATCAATTTTTAGATGTCTGTGATGGCATTTATAAGATCTTTCAACAACGTATTGCCTTCATGAGTGAAGAAAGTGAGTTCACTTTTAATGTACGTATTTAATTATTTTATATTCACGAAGAATTGTATTGCATATATGACGAATGAATTCTAGTTTTTCCGTTATTGCTCGTCGAATTTAACATCAACTCAAATAGTAAGTATACGTAGAGCACAAGAAAAAGTGCATTATTCCGGTCACACATGGGCCTTCAACAAGAAATCGCTAGATGTATATAAATTTGATGCAACTTTGCAATATATGAAAAGTGTGGGAATATTTCAAGCCTGGTATTATAATTACAGAAAGTCTGATTCAATTTCACATAGTAATAAAAATATTGGCCGTAACCCATATAAACCCTTATCGATAGATATGTTTTACGGTTCATGTATTTTGCTTGCGGTTGGATATTGTCTTTCCTTGGCAGTGTTTTTAATAGAATTGTTATGGGATTTAAAATCTAAATATTAATTTATTTATTCATTATTTATTATTATTATGAAGGTTTATAGAAATTTTGATGTTATTTATAGCTATGTAACAGATTTATTTGGTGTACTCAATTTTAATTTACAGAAAATACTTAATTTTAATTCTACGTGATTTTATTAAATTATTGTAAATATACGAGATGTGAAAAGAGTGAAAACATCTAAAAGTATGCGATCGACGTATCCCGATTGTACCCTACATAATCTATATATTTTAGTATAGATTAAGCTTTCGTTATATGTGTTCAGTAATGAAACTTGTCTTTATCCTAGAATAAAATTGTAGATTGTTATTGTACCTAACCAATGAGATTTCATAATCCCGCACACGCGGTGTGTGCTCGCGTGTCGCATTTGATACTTGCGTTCAGTGCTTAATGGAATTCAACCCACCATCTTTAGATTTCCTGCAGTACCTTTTGACCTTCAAAATACGGGAAGTTAGACGAAATCTGGACCGAAAATCGGACCGAAACGCGGACCGATAAATCAATTTGCAGTCTGGTTACGGTTCCGGTCCTTTAGCGTGTGCAATATTTCGGTCTAGTTTTCGGTTTCGATTCGCTTAAAATAACGGTTATGAATTGTATATTCTACTTAGTATATAATAACGGTGGCTAACAGGGCCGTGGGCGTTGTGCAGTTTTTGAAATAAATTATTGCCAGAGTTCAATCAAATTTTTATTATTCTCTATTGCTGTTATATTGCTCATATATTGTTGGCAACGACCATACCACGTTGAATGCACCAGTTCTCGTTTGATCACTGAAGTGGTTGCTTGGTAGGAACTGTTGCATTTGTCCATTGTTGCAGTTTTGATTGATAGATTGGACAGTCTATCGAGTTTGCTGGATGTGGCCCCTCGCAGTTTGCACAAGTAGCGGCGGTCGTGTTTGGTTTTTCGCATTCGTATGTCATGTGATTTGCTGTGCACTTCAGGCATGTCGGTTCTACACTACAATTGTTAGCTGCCATTCCTGGCAGCGGTGGCACTGGACGATTCTACGTTTATTTATATTGTTTTCCCATTTTACCGAGGTGTGATCTAACAATTTGACGCGTTTATTCAGATCTCCTATTTTATTGGCAGATGGCATAGATATTAATTAATGTAGGGTAGTTGGTGTTGCTCATTTTTCTGCAGCTTTTTATTTCAATTTGGTGGACTACTTTCAGCTCGGCTTGGATTATTTCCTCGGTTGTATCTCTGTTCAATCCATGTAGGACTTTTCAGTTGCCGAGGGAATATTGCCGAGGTATTGAAGGCTTGCAGAGGCTGATGATACAGCCATCTACGCATATTCATTCAGCGCAACGGTCGCACATAAACAAACACAAGTACACGTCAAGGTCTAACTTACATATGTTTTCAATGCGTTCATGCCTTTGCCCTTACCAGTTGAACTACCCTACATTTTCACTTCTTCACACCAAGAACTATGCCCCATTGCCCTGCCCTATCTAAAGTTCCTGGTTGCTAGCAATGTCCACCATTCCCACCCTTGCTGTACTTAGTCGTACACATACACTCTCCCATGACCCTTCCTCAATTCAGATTTCCACTATTCCCAAGATGTCTTTCCCCTCCGTCTCTATCTCCGCCAACCCCTTCCAGATTCTTCCTACCTGTAACATCTGATATCGCACCCTGACATCCCTCTCTTCCTTTCTCTTCAACTCCCACGCTGCTTTCTTGTTCTGCTGCTTTCTGCTGTTCTTGTCGTGCGAGGTCATCATCAATTAAGATGGCTTTGCCTCTCAACCTGCCCTTCTCTATTATAATCGTCATCTTATCCTAGAACGTGGTGGGGCCTACGAGTATCATCCCGTGATTCATCTACACCAGGCTGTCCACTGTCACTTTTCTCCCCACCTCCTCTAAAATTCTTTCTCCTCTCCTCCTTCTCTCTCCGGTCCTCTCGCCTCTCCCACTCTCTTCCGCCGTCCTGTGCTCCCAATCCTCCTTCAGTTGTTGAGTCACGTCCTCAACCGCTCCTACCAATTGCTGGATATTATCTCTGTCCTTTTCAAAACCATTCCTATATTCTTCCCATCTTTTCCATGTTTCTCTCCTCTCAGCTGCCCACTTTCCTTCTCCCACGCCTTGCTCATGTCCACCATATCTGCCATGTTTTACCACCATCCATAATTGTTCTATATCTTCCCCTGCCTCACCCTTCGCTAGGATCTTCTCACCTCCTGCCATTGAAGCTCAATCACGTACTTAGCTACCAATCGCAATACACTGGTACTGTTTGTAAACAAACACAACCGCTCGCTACAGCGATTCGACTAACTAACTTGACTAACGTGAATGCTTTTAACAACCATTTCCCGATTTGCATTCATGGCGAGATTTTCAACCTGGACGTTGGTCTTTCAAATGGATTTGCTTTATCTACGCCCAAAATATTTACATTCTAAAATCGTTACCATTTTCCGCATCATTCGCTTGCAAAACGGGCAAGTGTTGAATGCGCTGCAGCAACGCCGCAAATGCTATTTGCAATTTCACCGTAAAACCACTAATTGTAAGAATTACAAATTCAATCAACTTTAAGCTTATGAAGAACTTTATTTAGAAGCACTAATTGTCAGTGTTAAAAATTTGCCGAGATTCTCATCTATAAAGAACTACAAGTAATGTCCAACATGGACAAGCAACACGAACGAATTAATTAAATGTCATGTAAGTCACAAAGTTATCTGAACTTTAACAGGTTAAGAACATGAACGCGTGATAAATACAATAGAAAACTTGATAAATACGATTATGATACGATGACTAGTTTATCTTGGAGTTTTCATCTCCGCTTTGATACAACTTTTAAACGCATCCCATCCCTCGTTCTTAATATTTGCTTTTGCACCACGATGGAGACGATCCTTCATGATGGCAATAAACTCTCGGTAGCTCAATAACCCGTCGCCATCTTCGTCGAAAATTGAAAACACAGTGTTCACCAAGTGAATACTCAAATTAGTACCAGTGCAAATTTTTACAGCTCGTCGAAATTCATCTAATTGCAGAAATAGACTTAGTAAATAAAATATTATTAATATAATACATATTATACGTGACAGTGGGATTACCTTTTGATATAGGATGATCCGCCAAGGTGTACATCCTCATAGCGATGTTGAAATCATCCAAGTTGTTTAAAAACTGGCAGAATACGTGAAACTCCTCGAAGGTAATGCCTCTAGTATCTTTGATACGATCCAAAAGTCGTTCGATGTAGTTATCGTAATCATCCGTGTCAAGATATGTGTAGCGCAGTAGAATACGTGCAAAATCCACCTCGGAAATTGTCGGTAGTCCTTTCGAAAACTCGTTGAACTCGAGTTCCAATACCTCCTTTTGTAAAGCAAGCATAAACTGGCGGAAATTCTCGAAATTCAGCTGATTCTTGCCTTTCGGTCCGAAGAAGTGGACTAGGAGCGTTGTGTCCACTGTGTGACGACGTTGAAGACCTTCTTCATCGTCGACGTACTCTTCATGGATTGGTACTTTTGATTCGAGACCTTCCGCCATTTGCATTCCACGTTTACCACGCCATGCGTGGCTAAAAATCTTTTCCATCTAGTAAAAAAAAAACAATAAATTATAACAATCGTCAAATTATTTAGAAATATTTTGATGAGAAAACCATCACCGCCGTTACCTCTACCAATCACATGTAACAATTACAATACTATGTTACTTTTCGTTAATTTTATTAAATTTTATTATATTAAAAATTTAATCGATTAATATATATCAAGAGAAACCTGTGTGTTTATTTAAGAATGTTAATTACTGATGTTAAATAACTTACTAAATTAATGTTATATTAACACAAATGACAAACTTGATCGGATTTGTTGCGATGGTGAAGCACATGGCGCACATGTCTTAAGCTTAAACAATCAGAGCAGCACACAAATGTTTTGATTGTTTGTCATTGGTTTTCACTCACTTCTCGCAGTTCAAAGTCTCTTTCTTTGTGTTTGCCGGCCAGCAAAGTGCGAACCTAGATTTGTTAGATGAAAATAACATATCTACATAAAAACTTTCAAATTAACTTAGTCAAACAATACATTAAACAGTATTCGATACAGTAAAGTCTGGTGTGGTGGATGTAATGGTTTCACCTTCCGATTCCTCCCGTATTTGGCCATTTATGCAACTGAAAATTGTAAACCGTAGACCAGCACCCTAGATCTTGCTGAATCGAATACTAAAAACTCTTTCCTGATGTCTCTTAAAATTTAAGAGAAAACATATGGTGGAAGAGATCCGAAAGGAGATAAAATTGCAACCAATAAACTATAATTCAAATTATATTCTGTAATAAACTAAATTCTTTAAAACCCTGTGCTATCTGCTACTTGAACTACACAAAAATACGTCAAATTCCGTTCATTCATCAGTTCTAATTACACACTCAGACAAACTGGTGTCAATTAATCTGCACAGAATAAAAAAAGGGGGGAAAGTACGGTCCTCGGTCATTGAATTGAAAAATTCTTGGCCGGGGGTGGTCGCAGTACTCTTCCTGCAAGGGAGTTAGTACAATGGGCCCATTCTGAGTTGCGCAAATGCTGCTAGACAGTCGTCTGGCCTCCCAAAGGATAGAAAGTAGGTTAGCTGAAGGCTGTCATGAAATATTAGCAACTCCCTAGAGGACTTCCATAACTTGAAAGGTTTCGAAGAACCTTTTTCCAAGAATGTCATCCCTATTGCGTTGAAGTTCGACGCATTCGCAGATCAGATGGTAGGTGGTCTCTTCAAAGTCCCCGCAAAGTCTGCGGCTGCCCGTACAAGCAAGACCTGCCCATTGTATACAGGTGATAGTTGACAGTGAGATGCCCGGTGAGCAGATCCGTAATCAGCCTTAATTCTCTCCTGCATAGGTTAACTCCTTTGCGCCCTTGCTGCCGGGGGAAATGATCCTCTTCGCTTGCCTCATCCCAGCAGCCTTCTGCCAGCAGGCATGCATGCAGAGAGTTCTGTATTCCCCCACGGCTCTTCTACGATGTACCCTTGAGCTAAGCGATGGTAATATAGGTCCTTGGGGGTGGGTTGCAGCCGCCTGCTTGACCAGGTTGTCACAATATAACCACACACACAATATAACAATGGCCGTAAACCCACATCAGTGTAACATGGTTTCTTCCTCCCAGTTCATATAGGACCTTCTTACATTCCCAGAGAATTTTAGACGTGAAGTTGTGGGTCCAGCTTCTACAAAGCTATTTGGCTATCCGCGGAAAGACCACACCCGCATATTGTCTGCCTAGATATATCCTAATACACCTTTCTAAGGCCATGCAATCAGCTATAAGTGTAGTTGGGAACTTTCCGATAGGAATCCCCTCCCTGCACCTGGGCCCAACGCTCAACGCTGCAGTTGTAGTTGTTATCATTGCCCCGGTGGTTCCCGGATATTGTAGCCTTTGCTTTAGCTTTAGCTTTAGCCTGCTTGGTTTTAGGCCACCAGACAAGAGCACCATTTCACACGATGGATCTTATGACCGCAGTATACAGCCAGTGTATCAGCTTTGGCCTGAGTCCCTAATACCGGCCAAACATCTTCCGACACACAAGAAAGGCTCTTATAGCCTTGCTGATGATCGTCTCTTAGAGAGCTTAGTGTCAAAGATCTCCCCTAGATATTTTACCTTTCCGGTAGGAGCTACTTCTTCTCCATTTCCCTTGATGGGGGCTAGCTCAAACTTCCTCCTACTGGTGAATGGTACGATTTCTGTTTTCATTTATCGAAAAGCCCTCGGAGAAATACCATTCTGCAATAATTTTGATTGCTTCTTGGGCCCGGGGACTATCTATTTATCCCTTGCAGAAGAAATATTGCGACCACCCCTGGCCAGGAATTTTTCAATTCAATAACCACGGTCCTTGGTCCGTACTTTCCCCCTGGCAACCCCAGTAGCGCATTGTCTATCACCAGCAAGACAGCTGCGGTTTGATCCACATACTCCAAGCCTGCGTGCGCTTGATGAACGGCGCTGCTGACCAATGCGCCACCGAGGATATTGGGCCCGGGGACCCAAATATATTATCGTATTTGCCCCTCGCTATGATCGCAATGTCATCCGCATATCCATATGTCCCGAATCTCTTATCTCATAGCTTGGTCAGTAGTTCATCGACTACAAAGCACCACAGGAGGGATAATAGTACCTCTCATCCCGTCAATGTTGTGATTGTGGCGTTGCCCCACCAACCTCGGTTGTTATTTGAAGGTATTCGAGGACAGATTGGATGCACCGAATAGTGGTTATATCCATGCCTTCCTTAAGGGCCCCCTTTTCAATGGATCTCAATGAGTCATTATTGAATTCCCCCTCAATATCTACGAAAATAGCTTCGGGTATCTCCTTCGGACGCAATGCATCCTCTACCATTTTGATGAGTCCTTGGAGTGCATCAGCTATGAGCTTGCCAGGTTGATAGGCAAATTGCATGCCTATTCAGAGGGCTTTTCTGCAGCACGCGTTCTCTTATGTGATGCTAAGTTTTTGAGAAGAAATAACATTAGGCTTATAGGTCGGTAAGATTTAGCCTCCTCCGGAAGCCTCCTTCCCGACTTTGGAATAAATATCACCGCAGCCTCGCGCCAGTTCTGGAGTACGCGCCCAAGGCATAACTTGCTCTAAACACCGCCTTCAAAAGAGGGCCCATAATACCCAGAATACTGAGTTCAGAGAGTTAAAAATATATAGAATTTTCAAAAAGGCCGCAGCTCTGTTGATTTTTGCAGAATAAATTAATGAAAACAGCGAATAATTATATGGAATTGCATAGGCAAACGCAATTCATGAATTAGATTCTTTCCTACGTGTCACGCAGAGGTGTACGACCGCTGATTTATGTGACAGCTCGTAAAACCCTTGATGGAAGCAATTAAAGCTACTGCTATTAAAATACATAGAGGCGTTACTTGCCAATAGCCTGTGATTCAGTTTTCGTATTATAAAATACTACAATTTATTACCATCCCAATTGACTACCGTAAGATTCTATGCAAAACATGCTGATTTTTCATTAATTTATTCTGTAAAAACCAGCTGAACTAGAGTGCAGCCCCTTTTTCCAAAAATTCTACATATTTTTAACTCTCTGAATTAAATTTTTCACTCTGCGCAGATCAATTGACCACAGTTTATCTCAGTGTGTTATTGTCAACAGTTCTAGTTATTTTATGTTACTTACCACCAAAAATTCATTTTTATCCACTTTTTCATTCCCATCAGTATCAAACATGTTGAAAGCAATACGGAATCCTGATTTAGGCTCTGCAATAAAAATCAAATTAATATGTGTATCTTATATGATATAATCTATCTATTTTTAATTATCATATACTTGTGAGAACAGAGAGCAAAAAGAGGTATTCCGTATAGGAAATGATGCCTTTGTCACTCAAATTCCGGAAAAACCTAGAAGATCCATCTTTTAACGGCGGCGTTTTGCTTTTAATTGCTTCAATGTCTTCATCCATTAACATTCGTCTCTTTAGTCTTGCTACAAATAGAACATAACACTATAAAAATCAATATTAATTGAATCGGTTGGAGTTGAAAGAATCATAATCCAACTTTTATTTTTAGCCAGATCATTGCTTATCTCAAAATGCATTTAATTCAACCGTGATTCTCTCAGCTCTCATTGGAAAAATGTATAATTCTATTAATGCAAAATATAATTCAAAATTCCAAAATCTTTTAAAATTAAAAATCACTATCCATTAAAATATACTGTGTCCGAAGTTGGTGTTACTTACGTCTGGGATCAGCTTCAATAACCGACTCGAGAAAATCTTGCGGAGTCATATAAATCTGTCCGTGATACTCCACGGACGCAAATCGAATGAACCGGCGTTCTCGCATTGTTAATTTAACTACTTTTGTTTCCTAAAACAATCACATACAAGTTGTATATTTTGTATTCATTGCGTAAACTATTTGAAAAAATTATAGGGGTGTCCAATACAGAATATTCTAATATGTGTTCGCGAACGAATTTTAATGTATGTTGATTGAAACATTGTATTATTTATCGAATTATTTACCTTGTTGTTAGTATGTATATAGAGAGAAAAGATTAATTCTATGTACTACGATCTTAAGCGTTATGTTCATAAATAACGTGTGTATGGACAAAATTTGATTCCACGAACGCCCGCCAGCAGGCGGGACAATACTGGACATTCCGTAAGCATACGGAATGTCCAGTATTGTCCAGTCCAGTCCAGATTTTCGAAAACGTTGACAATTAATTTTGGAAAAATCTCAACTGGAATATGTCGACTGCAAAAAATAAAGTAAAAAATTACGAATTTTTCTGTACTAAAATCAACCGAGCTGCCTTTTTTGAAAACCACCCACAGTGTAATCAAAATTCGTATGACGTTTAGAAGCCTTGAAATTTCAATTCGCCTTTTCGAAGTTTCTCAAAGTGCGTTTAACGAAAAACTTTAATACCATTTGAAAGTGCGAATCGGTTGTCTCTTTTTCTCCTGTAATAAGTATGAGTTTGCGTGACAAAAAAACGTTTCAAAAATGTAATCTTTGTGCCCAGGTCCCCCATAGATAGTTATGCCAGAAGAAAAATGGACAACCCAACGTTTTCATGTTCTATAAGATCCATACTTTCAAATGGTATTAAAGATTTTCGTTAAACACATTGCTAAAGTGCTCTGGCCAAGAATTTCTTAGGCAACCCATTTGCAATGTATTTCTACAGTGCTAAATTTGTCATCAACAAATGTTCATCAATTAAACAGATCGGTGCAAATCGATCCTACTTCTTATCTCCTACTAAATCATTTTTTCCAAGTATCCCTGACAATGTCATAAATTTCGTTCCCCCTTTTTAAAAGTATTTTCAAAGACAATGTAGTTATTAGTCATTGTAAACAAGTAGTTCGCAAATAATATAAATAATAGAGCAATTTTTCTCCGTGTTTTGCGAAAAATGATTTCCCTGACCAACATTTTTCCCTCATTATTCTCTGATTTCTCGATAGACAGAATTGTGGCAACCCTGTTGAAATAATAAAAATATCAATATATAGTAAAGTGGGGGACCTCGGACGCTTTTTGAAAAATATTCGTCACCACTGTGTTTTAAGTCTAAAAATTCTTTTTTTTTGCGTAACTACTTTTTGTTACTAAACAATAGATTTTTTACTATAAAATAAAATCAAAAATAATGTATTTTTCCAAAACGTGTTTTTCGTCCCAAGCCTTGGGACAGATAGCGGGGTTACTATACCACCCAACTAAATTAGTCTAATTTCAAAGAAATCAATGAAATTAATATTTTTATTGATAAAATAAGTGTTGTTGAATAATGAGGAACTGTATTGCTAGTTTTACTATAACGAAGCGTTAAAAAATATATAGAGGAAGTGATCCGAATTTGTCCATTTGCCTTTATAGGTGAATGGATGATTTCGGGTGGAAAACCATCTAAGCCCTTCCTTAGTACTGATAAGGAAGTACACACTCCTCAGCTTATCGAAATAGCAGATTCGTATAGTGAACTTTTTCAAAACTTTTGCAGGTAATATTGTATTTATTGTAATTATTAATTCTTTATAAGTTTAACCTGGATTCAATATGTTGCCTATTGGGGGAGGTTTGAACTGCATATAATCAAAAGGACAATTAGCCATCATAAAGATTTTGCTAGCTATCGAATTTTAAACTTTATTTCATTAATTTTCATTTCAATTCGAGCTACGATGTAGGGTCCGAATTTGAACTAGTTGCCACAATGCCACTATTTTTTTCACATCTTGACACCTGCTTAACTATAAATTTAGTAATACATAATGGAATAGCTCAGCCCTTTAATCAATCAATAGCGGAATATTAACAAAAACGAAGGGATTTGCGATCATTGTAGATGTATGTCAAGATTTTTCGATTCACTTTTTTATATTGACTACAGATTGTGAAATAAACGATTTTAGTAAGTTAAACTTATTTCGTTACTTTTTTAAATGTATTTGAGAATGATTTAGCACCTATCTCAAATTTGGTCCCCAACTTCAAAAGGTCAATTTTGTAATTTCACATTAAAAAGTTAACTGCTAATTATTTTTATAGACTAACGCCGCGTATGCCTACAGTAGGTCCGTAATCGCTTTTAGAAGGCACCACCAGCAAAATGAAATCGGTAGCTGAAATTTGGACCAATTCCTCTACATATACGCACTTTTGTTGAAATTTTCCTTGATCATTTTACATATATGTGCTTTGAATGTCGTTGACGCAGTATTGAATGCAAAAGGCGATTAACCATACACTTATGATTTCAAATGACCCAATATAAAATCTAATGGTGGTTAACCACACGTTCTAGATGCTATTTCCGATCACCGTAAGGAGAGAGCACACGACCTGGAAATGTCTCATGCAGTAAGTGAATTGTTTCACGGCAACGAGGCACCATCTCGATCTAAATACATATTGGCAACAGCACTGCGAGTACAAGTGATGTATACATCGAATTATTTTCATCTTTTTGCCCTTACATAAAAATGTGCTTTTAGATTTTATAAATCTAATATATTTTTCGAAAACAGAAAGAACTTTATTGTCATGGTGATGCGATTTGCTCTATAGTAACGTACGCTTTTACGCCCTACACTGTCAGCTATCTACCGGCGTTAATTTCAAGATTGCACACTAAGCTAAATCGAAAAGAGCGATTTTCGGAATGTCATATAGTCCAGAACAGGTGCAATTGGTAATTACAAGCATAACAACATTACCAAAAAAATGAAATTTTACGATTTGTTCAAAAATTATATTGATCCTAGAAGTACACTTTATTTATAGTTATATTGAAATTTGTTTACAGTGTGCATAGATGCCCAATAAAAGAATTGAAATTGTCTTGTTGATGTTCTATGACAACCTAACCTAATACCTACCCGCTCCAATATCTTAACCCTGCCCTTAACCCTTCGTGAATATCTGGGAAACTATTACAGATGCACGCAATTGCTTTTCATTGGAATCAATTTGGAATGGATTTGAATGATTTTTTTTGTTATGCTTGTAATTACCAATCGCAACTTTTCCACA
>JAODVP010144847.1:0-12270 GCA_025400035.1 Tetradonia laticeps
AGGCATAACTTTGCCTAGCTGGCCTATACCCTGCTCGCGACGATGTTCGGAAAAAGTATCAAATTACACGAATATACGCTAGAATACAATGGGCGAGCGGAGCGATCGCAGGTTCGAGCAAGTTAAGACGGAGCATTCTGTGCCTTAAATCAGGCCTGGAGGGAATGTGTAACTTTCACGAGATTTTCGAAGACTATTATGGAGCGCTGCACGGTCGGCCTGCTGTCACTGACAATGAGCAGACTGAACCGGCATTCTTTCGTGTTTTCTTCACAGTGCCTATACGCATCATTTTCAGGTTTCCAGTTTACCCAAGTGCGTGAGATGATACGCTGGATGCAGGCGCAGAGGAAGAGCGAAAAGCGTTGCCTTCGGAAATCTCTTGTAAGTTGCACGTTCTGTCCAGGCCTGCCTTAAATCATAGCTTATAAATTCAGAAAATCCGATTGAAAAACTTGTTAATTGTTATAAATGTGATATTTAAAATGAAATCTTGTTTGCATTTTATATTCAATAAGAAATTGTTATAAATTATTATTTTTAAGAAATTGTAGACCCGTGTTTGTATCAAATTTAAAATATTCTTTTCGATTGAGTTCCTCCAAAATCATTTGAAATGTATCTATAAAATAGTGCATACAGAACAACAAAGTGGAATGACTCTGCAAGGAACCATCGGACACCATACATTTCTTATATCAAAATACTCAGAAAACTTCCCTGATCATCTCCTAGAAGATAGTTGGTACAGTTGTATATCTATATACATATGTACTGTATATCTCGTGCGCTCCCTAATTATAGGTCTTATTCGGTCAGTAATAATTCGCGTGTGTTTTTACTATAGATATACGTTTTTATCAACGTTTTCTATGTTCCTTTCTTTTTTTTTTTTAATATTTACATATTGTTAGTAAATTTCTACAAGCCGTTCCGCACGGCATATGGGCCGAAACGCCCATTTTTTATTACAAACTGCATTAATATTTTAAACAAATGATACATTCCATAATTCCAATTGGGGTTAATAACCATAATGCATACATGCATTTCAACTAAACCGCGTTGTCGTACGAGTTCCCAAAGACAAACATTGCCCAACACCTTTTTTTGTATGACTGATGTGATGTATGTATGTACATATCAAATTTGTCTACTTATTTCAATTATTTAGACACAATCATAAAAACGCAGTTTTTAGATTCTTTAATCCATTGCTATTTCTTTGTATGCATAGTTTTTAATAGTAAGGAAATTTCAATATACTGTAAAACCTCCCGTTCCTGTATGTAATGGCACTATAAAAATTAAATTGTTGTACCACTAATAAGTGTACAATTCAACCCAGTGTTATATGAAAACTATTCATTAAATGAATGCAAAATTGGATGTGCTTCATCTGTATCATACTCTAAACAAAATATGTAAGAATCAACATATTTCGAGTCAATGAACTTTTTTACGTGGAATGACTCAGAAACAGTCCCAGTCGTAAGATCAGTTATAATCAAGAGTTGTGCTAATTTTCTAAAAATATTTGTAGGGTACCTACTGAAGTCAGGGTTTTTAAGGAAAGATTTCACTCTTATTTCCAGGGTTATGATTCCTAGTAGTAGGGACAGGGCGAGATTGGGTACGGTTCAAACTAAGGACGGTTGAAACACCTTGATTATCACGGAAACCATTTGCGGGGGAGCGGGGTTGCCATCGGAAAAGGTCGAAAAACGCGAGTGCGAACACAAATATCAATGTTGTTTAGCTTGCTAAATAGTTTAGTTGCTTTTAGAGACCTACAACTAATTTGTTCACTCAATAGACTTGATTCTATCGACAACGTAGCCAAACATGAATTAGTGCTACAATTGCAAATTATGAACTTCGTGTTCACAGAAGTAAAGGATTTCATCCCTTTCAATTTCAATGTCATCGGAAATCGAATCCACATATTTAATATTTCAAGGAATATCCAAAGAGTCGTTACTATCTTCAAAAGAAGTTTTTGCATTGTGACAAGTAATATTCATCATCATAGTTCGAATGGGTTTCCATAAAATTTAATATTTTAAAAGAGTTTAATTTTTCAATGTTTCCATTTTTTTTAATACTTGTCGCGGTACGGTGGAACTCTTCTGCGACCCGTTTCCGAGTCGCGCACATTGAGAAACGCTGATTTAAGGCATTTAAACTTACCTACCCTACTTACTGATGTATTATTTACTAAATCAGTTTTTATATATTTTTCTCGAACTTCTCAACTTCCCCCCACGAGTGTGGTCTTCACAAAGACTAAATGTTAAATTACGCATTGTTACGGTTTGAGAAGTTGCAAATAAGACACGCCTCCATAAGGCCAAGCGAAGAAGGTTGTTGCGTCTTCGCAAAAATATTCAGAATATTCACAATCCACCAATCAAAGGTCCGCCTGAACGCAATACGCCAGCGCAAACACACAATTATTGATTGATCAAAGCCCGAAGACCAAATACAAAGATCAACTGCCTTAAGGAACAATCATACTGATAAAGGGTTATGTACTCGGACTTGTTTTGTTTGTTGGATATGTTTCCCACAAGAATACCATCCGAGTCCCAATAAAATGTTTACAATTTCAAATATGTACATATGTACATACAAATGTAAATATAAGCTATATACCTAGGCATAATGTAGTATTTGATTGAAATTAAAACAGGTTATTATTGTGAAGAAGAATCAGATTACTATTCGTCCCAGATAGGCAAGTGGAGACGGAGACGGGAGAGAACTCGAAGCCGGGGAATGTAGAAATGTAAGATGGGAACGAAGGAAGCCCATGAATGTGATGCTTGGATGGGTCGACTGGTTGAATCAAGGAGTACGAATTGAAGCAGAGGCCCATGTGCACACAACAATCTCGGGCTGGGCCTTCGCGTCGGTGCCACTGCCAACTCCGCAGCGACTCTCGCCCTCGCCAAGTCGCAACCGAAGTTGAAGTTGGAACATGGAACTTGTTCTATGTGTTGCAGACTAAATTCTATACAGCGTATTAAAAAACATTGCAACTTTCGGAAAAACATAAAAATTTCTCAAGAACAACTGCAAGAGAAACTTAGTGCTATGGATACATAAACAATAGACTTGTGTAATAAGGACAAGAGAGTATAAAGAAACTGTCTTATTTTGTATTCGTTGTAGATTCGTTGTAGACCTGGTGCAGGCTCCTGTATATGGTGTATGGTTTGGGTTACGACTGCGTTGCTTCGCCTGCCCTCCTGCTCTAGCCTGCTGGCAGTACTCGCCGCGTTTCGTGTTTCGTGCTCGTTGCGAAGCATTCTCGTCGCTCGACTCTATCCGCTTGAAATTTCAAGGGAATATAACCGACCGCGCAGCAGGCTGCGCCATCTCCGTTCCACCTACGCGATTCGCGCCGCTTCCTCTTTCGCCTCGCGGCGCCGCCGCGGCCACCGCACGCAACACGCCCGAACGTCGGAGCGCGGGCTCAGCTCTTCCACTCGCTTTTTTGTCTCTAGTTTTCCATGTGCTTTTTCTCTACCGCTTCTTCCAACTACTATGTGCGCGCTTCTTTTGCACGTTTTTCTAGTCGCGCCGTTTTTTGTTGTAGCTTTTTGCGCTAGCCGCTGGAAAAAGTTTCTGTTTGCAAAAAGCTAGCGACCAAACACTCGCGAAACAAAAGCTCGCCGAACAAAACTTCGCATATAGAATACGCAATATTTTTCTTTATTTTCCCAAGTCTTGGGAGACAATGAAAATTGGAAAATTAGAAAAACAATGCCCAAGTAGCAACTTTTCACCTACTAATAAGTTAGGCAAGTTTTGCCAATGTATAAATATCTAAGTGTACGCTTGAATATCCGGGTATTTCCTTGGGCAAATAACAGTCCCGAACACGATAACGCCTTACACCATAACTCGGTGCGTTCGTAACGGACGTGAAAACCCCTACATTTTTGCAACTTGTTTTCCCAACATAGCAATTTTTTACGCTCTCTATGGTAAACATGTGAGGCGCAGAGATAGTGTGCCGCTGTGGGTCCCCCACTAGGGCCGCTGCGAGGGCGGCTTGCCGTGCATGCGATGTGCGTGCTGCTGGTGGGGACCGAGCGGGCTGATGGGTTTTTCGAAAACTAGCCTTCGCTCGGCGAGAAACTTAAAAATGCCGCCGCGAGCAACCGAATCGATACGAGGCTGGCAGCGCACGTGACGCGCGCAGCGACCAATCGCCACCGCGCGGCTTCCCCCAAACGCTCCGGCGACGGCGGCCAACGTCGGCACCACGCCACGGCCCGACTGCGTGTCGTGCGCTCCACCGAGTGGCTCAGTTCGAACGGAGCGCTCGGCCTGGGTGCCAGCAATGTCGATCTGATCCGCTCGCCGCTCTACGCATACGTAAGTCGAATGTGCAGTGACGAGTTTCGAAAGTGGCTTAAGTCGCATGAGCGCTCCCACATTCGCCGCAGTGACCATCGCGAACAGGTGTGTTAAGTGACAAGTTTACCAGATACACATGCGCCTATGCTCTCCGTGTCCAATATGATGGAAGATCCGACGCAAGTTCTCTTCACGGAGCTGCCCGTACCGCTGTTATCAACGGCGGCACTTCTCCGCCACCACCATGGTACCACACGCTTCCAACCGTACCACCACCGGCTACACCAGCCCCAGCATTTCCACACGCCGGTGCAGGAGCTCCACTACCTGCAGCGAGAATGCATCGAAGAGGAGAGCGTGGAGATCGACCCTGGACAGACACACATCTCGTCGCTGTATCCGGAAATCCTTGCCATCATCTTCGAGAATCTAGAGGTGCGTGACAAGGGCCGGGCGGCGCAGGTGTGCACAACGTGGCGCGACGCCGCCTACCGCAAGTCAGTGTGGCGCGGCGTCGAAGCCAAGCTGCACCTGCGGCGCGCTAACCCATCGCTCTTTGCCTCGCTCGTCAAGCGGGGCATCAAGCGCGTGCAGGTGCTCTCGCTGCGGCGGTCCCTGCGGGACGTCATGCAAGGCATCCCCAATCTCGAGTCACTCAACTTGAGCGGTTGCTACAACGTCACCGATATCGGCATCGTCAACGCCTTCTACACTGAGAGCACCTCTCTCACCCAGCTTAATCTTTCGCTATGCAAACAAGTCACAGATCACTCTCTAGGGCGGATAGCTCAGTTCCTCAAGAATCTAGAGGTGCTAGAGCTGGGAGGTTGTTGTAATGTAACTAATACAGGACTGGTCCTGATCGCGTGGGGGCTGAAACACTTGAAAAGACTGAACCTGCGGTCATGCTGGCATGTGAGCGATCAAGGTATCGGTCACCTAGCGGGTTTAAACAGCGATTCCGCGGCGGGAAACCAGTCGTTGGAATATCTAGGTCTGCAGGACTGTCAGAGGCTATCGGATGAGGCACTCAAGCATGTCTCCACTGGTCTCACATCACTCAAATCCATTAATCTCAGTTTCTGTGTGAGCATCACCGACAGCGGGCTAAAGCATCTCGCGAAGATGGTGTCGCTGCGCGAGCTGAACCTGCGCGCATGCGACAACATCTCCGACATCGGAATGGCTTATCTCGCGGAGGGTGGGTCCCGCATCTCCTCCCTGGACGTCTCTTTCTGTGATAAGATCGGAGATCAGGCGCTGGTGCACATATCGCAGGGATTGTTCAACCTCAAGAGCCTCTCCCTCAGCGCTTGCCAGATCACTGATGATGGGCTGGCCCGCATTGCCAAGACCCTGCACGACCTAGAGACGCTCAACATCGGCCAATGCAGTCTTATCACCGACCGAGGGCTGAACATCATTGCCGAGTCGCTAACGCGACTCAAGTGCATAGACCTCTACGGTTGCACGCGTATCACCACCGTGGGACTGGAGCGCATCATGAAGCTGCCGCAACTGAGTATACTCAATCTGGGCCTGTGGCACGTTAGGTGAAACATTGTTTCGTGTTAGTTTAAACAATAGCAAGAATCAACAAATTGGTGAACGATCAAACGTGTGGCGCTGATCCGGACTCTAGTAAGATGGCGACGCTAGTGATACGGCAGAGACAGATAGCAAACGCGGGCGACGAACATTTTGATGAAATTTAAATAATTATAGGGTTATTAAATTTAGTTAGTTGAAGAGAAAATTTAAACCACGTACCGAGATGTGTGCGCAATGAGCTGTGATAGTTATAAACGAATGATGTAACCGTTCGACTAAATTGGTAACTTAACTAAATGATCTTTATTATTACACTTATACTACTACTACTACTACTTATGTACGCAAAACACAAGTATACCAAACAGCAGCGCCACCTACTCACCTTATCTACCTCTGCAAACATTCGCGCTCTATCGTTATCATTGTTTCCATGTGTACAGCAATCTTTGCAGGCGCAGTTAAGTAAGAGAAAAATGGCGGCGCTGCTTACCTATGGCAACAATTTGCCAAACATGCGAAATTTCGTGCGTCAGAAGCAGCAGCCTTGAATTACCTACTCACTTTTGCAACATCCACCATGCCCGCAAATGCTAGTGAACAATAAACAAATTCTTGTTGAAGAGTTGCAGGCTTTTTCGATAAACAATGCCTGAATGTACCAGGTGCGAAACGGCAATGGCTTAAAAACACAAACAAAGGAGAATATTCTTGCATCGGCTTGCGACATATTTTTACTTTTTGCCTTTGAGGTGTTGTTGGTGTTGTTACGCGGGCGCACTTTTCGAAACCCTAGTAATTTTGCAACGCCATTACACACTTCGCATCGCAACACTCGAGCAATCGTTGTATGAAATATGCCCACGCGAAAAAATATCTTCAGCTCTTCGTAGCAATTGTAAACCCTAGGAAAAAGTTCTCCTTGCACGCTTTGAGAATTTCTCACACTCACGACTGGAGACGCGCAGTTGGGAGCCGCGTTTTTATTTTTTTGATAAGGAATACTGCGAGATTCTGATAAACCGAGCAGCCGTATAGCTGGCAGGCGCGAGCATAAAATAAAAACGACGATATAAAAATGGATCTAGCGCTGGAAACGCGGAATTACACCTTGATAAAGATGCGAGCAGCGTGTTTTACTTTACGGCCACGGAGGGCAATTAAAAGCAGAATTTCAAATACGAATCTTTCAGGCTTCAGCGAGGAACATGTTGTATAATATGCCAGCAGGTTGGGTTGCTACTTGCAAGGAACGCGCGTGCAGGCATGAAGGAATGAGCAGCGAATGCCTAAACAGGCCGAATCCAGTTTTTGCGCAACACACGCTTTTTTCTCCGACTTGTCGCGGCAGTTGCGTAGCAAGTGTTCCTCGACCGACGCGACAACATTGCAGAGAGTTCAGAATGTCGGCTATGTCGAAAATCACAATTTACTCGCGAAGCAAAAAATTCCACTGTAAAGGATTGTACCATGTGTGGGGCGGGCGGTTCTTCGATTTTTGGCATGTGAGCTTGTGCTGCCTGTTGCTCTTTCAGGCACGGACCAGATGAGAAGACCCCAACCGCACACATGACGCTGGCAGACACACGCATACACAGCCTGCCCGCCTTTTTCGTTCGTTTTCTTCTTTGCCCCGCGTTCATTATTCTCGCAGACGTTTTCGTCTCGACGCGCATCATCTCCGACGAAGGTGCATCCAACCTGCATCCGTTCTTTTCGGCCGCAGAACCTCACGCACGCACATGCACGCCGACGCTTGTTAAATATAAATGCAGCTCGTCTTGCTCGCACGCATCGACGGGATACGAGCGGACGTACCGACATTGCGCCGTCCAGCCGGCCGCATATTTTCAAAAGCGTCGAGCTTGAAAGAACGGCTGTGCCAGCAAAAACTAAACGAATCCGGCCGAGAAAGAACCGGCATACCTGTTCAGAAAAAGAGGGTTCGCAGCCGAAAGGAAGCGGAGATGTGCGCTGCACGTGTGCTTTTGTCCGAGAAGAAACGGGCCTCGGTACACCCTCTCTCTTGATGCGCGTGATTGTGTGGCGGAATGTGAATGTGCACGAGGGTTTTTCGGACCCTTGGATAGCTCCGGTTCTCAGAAATACGACCTTTTCTCTATGATGCTGCTCGTCCAGCTTTGAAATCTCTGAGATTCGTGGAACAAAACAACCCTAAGGGCGGTATGTGTGTGGCGCGGGTTCTCTACCTGCTGCTGTCACTCAAAAATACTGAATAGCATACTACATATAAAAAGAAAAACTAAAGCCATGAGAAACTTTTTTCCTACCCAATATTTATTTTTTATATGTAAAAATTTCTGTAAATGAAAATTGTTTATTGTTCACCTGCATTTTATATTTCTTCTTCAAGCACTTCGTAATGTCAACCAATTTCGTGTGAATTGGAATGGAATGGAGGAAATGTGTTCAAAATTAATTTACCATTAATTGTACATTTCTATGTATAGAAAATTATGTTATAACTTTGAACAAAACGAAGGTTGTTTGTTTTCGTTTGATGATCAAAAGGGCGACGCAATTTCAACGCAAACTTGTTGTAAAACTAATTCGTTTCCTACCGATGGACATACTGTTTTCCTCCTGTACATATGTAAACTAAATCTTAAACAAGTCTAACTAACGAGTAAACGAAAAGCAGACCCGGACGGAGGTGGACATATTCATCTACGAACTCACATCATACTCTTAAGTCATGTAAACCGTAATTCAAACACAAACGAAAACCAAATATTGTAAATTTGTAATAAAAGGCGCAGTGTGGAGGAGCGAGGAACTATAAAGAACTATGAACCAATTGGCGTACGAGGAACAAAATTAACGACTTGGATGCGTATTTGTTGAAATTATGTTATGTTTTGTATAAAGCAGTTGCGAGCGGATGAAGTTGAGAGAAATTAATTAAATACAAATTAAATAAAACTAAACTACAAACTTGAGCGAAGAAAACGAAATTTAAGACTTAATAAATACATTTTTATTGAGAAAACAATTGTTGTTATTTATGCTTTACATTTACAGCTTCGGTAATGATGGAATTCAATGTGAGGTAAGTAAACACTTATGTGTGATGTGGAATGTATGATTTAATTAAATCCCGATGCGGGACAATTAAGAAAATGAAAACGCAATCGCATTATGCACGGCTCGTTCGATTGTATTATCGGTGTTTTGTTGTCGGTGGAATTAATGGCATTAATGCTATTCAAGGTGCGCGCACGAGGATCGTACTTACTCATTTTGCGGATTTTCGTTTAATAACAATGCGTTATTAACACTACGCAGCGCGCACTTGCTTAATGTGCATGATCACCGCGCGCGAATTTACATAATAACCATTTGTTCAAATCAACTGGTAATCAGTGAATCATTAGGGAAAAAATCTAATTGTCCACGTATTAGACATTCTCGTAATGTGTTGGAACATTTATGTAATGTTATTTTTACAATCGTATCAATTTCTAAACAAATCGGACGCATGTCTGAGAATGCGTCGTATCAGGTGTTTGTGATGTCACGAGGTCTGCGCGGAAATACCACTCGCATAAATTCACGCCTGCAATTGAAACATGCAATGTGTCACCCGATGACTGTGAAGAATTGTCCACGCATTGGTAATTTCCACATGCGTTGTGAAAATGCGTCGGAATCACAATGCATGATTAAACGCTTTAAACACTGGCGACTTGAATCGATATATTAGAATGATAGCGATGCAGAAATTAATGCCTACTGCATGTCTGGGCTCGTAGTTCGCTGTCCTTCAAAAGTCAACGTACCAATAAGTATTGAATATCAGAGTATAGGTATGAATATACTATGAATTCGAACTTATGATAAATAGCATGGACCTACAATTTTAATATGGAATGAAGAGGATGTGAATGTGATGAGGACATTGTTACTGCATGAAAGTTGCACATATCATTTGATGTTCTGGGATGCATGATGGAGTAGTGTTGAGGGCACGGGAGCGCGACGGACTTGCATGTACCGGAATTTCCTGCTTCCATCGCTTCCTTCCAGCCTACCAGTCAACCAACTCGTTCTGCATCGTGGGTGACATATTGATGCTTTAAAGCTCTTAAAGAAAAAAGTCCAAGTTATATAGTGCTATACACAGCTATAAAAAAAACTGATAATATTATAAAGATATAAGTAGGTTAGGTTAACTTACTGTTTTATTTGGATGTAGCGTTAGGTTTTATCATACGCCTGTCAAGTTTGTGAGCAGTATGAGGAATGCATTGCGGATGGTGGCAGTAATGTGTAATCCACTTACCGCAATAAAAAAATAATTGGCACTCAAGGCCGCGCGCAGTTCGAGACTGAGCGCGCACTGTTTTTCAACGCTCCACAATCCCGACACCACACAACAACAATTCTGCTTCTCACAACGCTCGCAAACAGAAAAAAGAACATAAAAATCATTTGCCACACATTGCAGCATGTTAGTCATTGTACTTGTAGTATACACACATTTTACGTTACACGTTACACAATCACTCTTGCGCTCGCATGTATATCATGTCGGCGCTAGTCGGTGCAAACGGTGCAAAGTTAGAAGTGTGGGGCATCCATCACGACGAGGTGCGGCGAGCATCCGAAATCGAAAACAGAAGCGATAAATTTTTTGCGCGCCGGCTCTCGCTTTTTTATCCGCACGTCCCCCGTCGCTGTTTGTTTGTCATCGGCGTTGGCGAGCCGCGAGCGGCGAGCAACAAGTTGCTTCCTTTGCATATTGTGCGCTCGTTCGTTCCCATTCCCATCCAGTGCCTGGAGCCCGTCGAGTTGTCGTCGTGCAGTCGTCGCCTCGTCGCGTTCCCGGTCTGGAGTGGGGTGAAAATTGCATCGAATACTGGCTTCCCGCAAAACACAATAAATCACAGCGCAACATCATAACTGCAGCGAGGTTTTTTGCTCCAATTTTTTTGCCGTTTAATCAACTGCTGGTAGGTGGACAAGTGAGTGAAGGAGGACTAAGATTGACACTGATTACAGTCAACACAATTAGGATTAAATTTTATTCATCTGGAGTGCACTTGGCCAAAGCACTGCAGTGTATTTTTACATGAACCATTTCGCGTTGTTATTCACAGCCTGATAACTCTTATTTTAATTGTGTAGCCTAGTCAATAGGTGCATTAAAAATAACTAATTGTCGACTAGTTAAATCCAAGTTTGCAGCTTCGATGGCCCTAAATTTTTGGCACTGCAAGAACGGAAAATTAAAGTTTTTCGTTTTTTCACTACATCTTTTAAAGTATCCATTTTTCACAAAACCTTGTAGACTACGTGTTTAACCTAGATTACATTTTCTACAAAATGAGACGAAATTCAATCCTTTATGTTGCACAGGAATGGAAATACAGGCCTGCAAAAAGCAATTATTTATATCACAATTTGAAATTTCCAACTGTGCTCAACTTTAGCCACTAATTTTGGTGAACCCAGGCAGCCTACGACGAAAGTTGAATGTAACTAACTTGTAGTAAATTTAATTAACATTAATTTCAGCGCAAAATAACGTACGTGGGCCGAATACTTTTGCAGCAACCTTCAAAAAACTAAAATATTGAAAATTCTCCTGTCACTAGGTGCATTAAAAATGGGTAAAATGCCAAATTGTCGACTAGTACAGATGGTATCAGTGCTCTAAAGCCAACATTGCAGCTTTAAAGGAATTGTGCTTAATTTTTGGCAATGGAAAAACTGTAAATTTTTAGAACCTTTTTCATTATTTTTCTATATCTCCCGAAGTATGCGTTTCTTTGCAGTAAGTATTAAGTATCGTTTAAAAATAGATTAAATTGTCTATAATTTGAGAAAAAAGATTATATTGCACAAATGGAACTTTTGATACATCTCCTCAAACGACGGTTTTCTTTTAACTATAGTAAAATTTCCTGGTTTGTTCTTCACTTCGGGAAAATAAATCATCCTACAACTTTGATTCTTCAAGATTCCTCGGAGGATCACTGTTTTCCATGAAGGCTAACGTTGACCAAAACAGGAAAATTGAAGAGTTGTATCTGAATTCTGGTATAACCCACATAGTTCATTTTGGTATCACCTTATAGTATATCCAATCTGTATTAAACCATTGTTTTATTTTTAAAGTTTTTTCAAAAAATGTATACTTTGGCAGATATTCTGAAAAAGGAATAAATTATATTTTTAAAATACGCTATTTTTTCGAGTGCCAAAAGATTACCATAGATGTTTCGAACCTGCAATCTTGGATTTAGAGGACAGATACTGATATTGTTCTTAACAATATCTTAAAAATTAAGAACTAATTGAGATTTTATCCAGGTAAAATGCACTATT
>JAODVP010145069.1:0-41721 GCA_025400035.1 Tetradonia laticeps
TAGCAGATTTGTATAGTGCACTTTTTCCAAACTTTTGCAGGTAATATTCTATTTGCTGTAATTACTAATCCTTTATATGTTTAACCTGGATTCAATATGTTTGATCCAATTTTTTTTTCAAATCAGATAGAAAAAAAACGATTGTATATAAAATCAGTTCAAACCTGAAACATAAAAGCGATAATTTACTTGCCTACTTCAAGGATTTCTGAAATCCTGGCCCTACGAAACACTTTAGGAAGTGCTAAAACTGCATTCTGACGTAGGTGCATACCGGTGAGGGTAAAACAATATTGGATTTTTAATTCAATCACGAGTTATCGTTTTCTCGCCGCCTCCAGGCAGCCAACGCACTACCATTGATTACGCGGACGACAGGATTTTTCGCTCACATTAAACAACGCGACCGGCAAATATAAGTGATACTAATCGACAGTGGCGGAAATTTGAAAGCCGCCAGCACACATTTCGCAGGAATCGCCTGGGCGTTTCTGCGTTGTAGTACAGTGCGTTGTAACTCGATAATTTTCCTGCCAAATGCGCCACGCTCACAACGCGAGCGACCAACACACGAGATCGCATCGCTCTCATCAACACTCTGAAAATGGAATCAGAATCGACTGCAAATCTACATTAAATCTACGCCAATAGCCAAACACCAGCTATGCAAATAGCATGACAATAAAACAGAGCTGGACGTATGGAAAAGAAAGTGAGACCGTGAAAAGTACACCTGCAATCCGCAGATTATGTAAACAACGCAATAAGATTATCACTTCCATCCGATTTTTCCGATCACATGCCAGCTTTTCGGGATGTCTCGAAATCCGATTATGTGTCCAAATCGCTTTCAGCGACCTGACCCGCTTTTTCGCATATTCTATTGTTTACCTCACTAAAATAACATTGCATTACAATAGCACTAATCATTAAAACCAACTCGCATTGGATTCAATCCCATAAATTTCCATTAGCCGTGGATAATGTGGCTTACTATTGAGAGGGCAACAAAAATAAAATCAAATTTAATTTTAATACACTAAACCGGGGTGAGATGGGCCATGGGATTAAATAAAATTAGCTAACTTGCGAAATTACTTCCTAGATTCATCTCGTTTAGATAATTTAAACTCTATAGTGCGTTAAATTTGTTGTAAAAAAATGTGTTTTTAGTAACGATATGCAATGTAACTCGAATAAATTTCAATAGTTTTATGCAAGACTTACCTCGAACCTTTAAATTTCTTAATCCCAAAGAAGCACGTAGGAGAATTTTTATTTTTAGAAGTTTTCAGAGATGTTCCATACATAAACTAATGCAGACTATGAACTTACTTCCTAAATTCATATAGTTTAGATAATATAACGTACTTAAATCCAAATTAGGAGAATTTGAATTAGTAAATACATAAGATATGAACAATTTCGGGCAGCGAACCGGATAGTCAATCAATTGCCGGTTGACTGTCCTACTATTAGACCATCAGCGGCCCTTATCTTTACAGTTTATTAAAAATATATATAATTTTTATTTTATATCAAAAATAAAATAACAGCGTTATATTGAGGATATTTTGTAGGATAAGGAATCTGAAATTAGTATAACTTTTGAATGGTTGTGGCTAGGACGGCCGTTTAAGTTTTAATCATCAGCTGTAGTCAAAAGATATCGATCAAATATTAGTTTTATATTAATTATTCACAATAAATTAAATTTGGGAAGGAATCTTAATCTATCAGGGAATCCAGGCAATCCAGAAAGTAAGTTCACAGGTTTATTTCTAAGAATGTGCTTACAATTATAAGAAAATAGTTATAAACACTAAGTAGAGGAACCTGTTATTTAACATATCATCCACCAAATTGATTCGATTATAACAACATGAGATGAATTTTTGTATCAGACAAGGATTGTCATATATGCAGAAAATGCTTATCATCCTAGACACGCAAAAAATTGATCTCACGTTGTGATATGTGTATCAATTTTGGAAAAAAATATATTAAAAAAAGGTTTCCCTACTTAGTGTCTATATCTGTTTTCCTGCAATTGTAAGCACATTCTTGAAAATAAATCTGTAAAGTTACTTTCTGAATTGCTTGTTAGTAAAAATATTACTTCCAAACTCAATTTGTTTTAGATAATTTGGATAATCGTAAAATTTTTGATAATTTCACTACTATAAAGAAATATTTTATCGATTGATTTTGACTACAGTCAGCTAACGATTTAAACAAACGTCGGAGCTACAACCCGTACAGAAATGAAATATCAGTTTCGATTTCAATTCCGATACAGCCGGATCAGTAAATAACGATTTCAGTTTTAGTTTCCATTATTCCCCTTATTAAATAACAGTTTCAATTCCCATTTCAGTACTCTGAAAATAAAAATAACGATTTCAATTCCGATTTCGGTTGCCCAAAAGTAAAAATAACGATTTTAGTTTCAGTTGCAGTTCGTAAATAACGATTCCAATTTCGATTTCGGTCTTGAACAACCTGGAAATATTGGGTTTGCAATAAACATTATTCAGATAACTAATATTTTCGAAATCTTAAAATGATAATTAAAATAAACGAAGTTTTTTCAATGATGATCAATCAATTACATTCCAAAGCACGTTTTATAAAATTTGTAGGGTGAAATAAAAATAACGATTCCGATTCCAATTTCGCTCCGGATCCCTCGGCTACAAAGATTAAAAAGTTATACTAATTACAAATTCCCTTAACACATCAGAAAACCGCAAAATAACGGCGTTCTTTTATCTTTGCTATAACGTAAAAATTCAATATTTTGATATGAAAATATAACAAGTTATATGACAAGTTACTCTGAAAAAATTGAGTTTTCAGACTGAAAGAGGCCCATCTATTCAGCTTTATTCTATGTAGGTCTGCATTCACCTAGATATTAATACTTTGGAATGAAATGCCACTAGCATGAATCTGTTCACTGTAAAATGCACAAAGACAAATTCTCATATAGTCTTGAATGGAAAGGTTACGTGCGCTGGAAAATTAAATTTATTTCCCTCATGACTGTAGTATGCATCACCATAAAGCACAAATGCGCCGACTCACTAAACAGTTCAAAAGTGAGGAATAATTAACGCAATGAAGTAAACCCAGACGCAGACTTACTCCTTCAAGGAGCCTACATCTTCTTCTCTAACGACGTTAATAATTTGAATGCCGGCGAAGTTCACACTAAGCTAAAGGAGGCACGTTGAAAACTCGCCTGAAAAAATGTCACAGGAAGGCAACAAATTAGCATAAATATGAGGCGCATGATGTGTATATATCATATTGTCGTATTCCAGCTTGTAGGGCCGGGAATAATTTGTTCCGACCACATGTGCAGACTGAGACAAGAAGCTGCGATTTGTAATTACAATGTTATGGCTTTTATACGCGATTTTTATTAAA
Organism: Tetradonia laticeps; assembly: GCA_025400035.1. Classification (NCBI taxonomy): domain Eukaryota; kingdom Metazoa; phylum Arthropoda; class Insecta; order Coleoptera; family Staphylinidae; genus Tetradonia; species Tetradonia laticeps. Next base: position 3,433 of record JAODVP010145069.1, read on the forward strand.
GCGAAAGAAATTTTATTAACCGCGCGTGTAGGACGCTGTAATGAAAGTTCTTGAAAAGCACATATATAAATATTAAATGATGTAATGACTTATATTTTGGATTCCTCGTAGCTTCGTAGCTTCAACAGATTGAATAATTGAATAAGATTAAGATATAAGTTAGAATTGCTTATACTTTTACGAGACTTATATTCCTATGCTGTGCAAATTGCCACATTGTTAATGTCCTGCTTGACATATATAATAAGTGCGTGTGCCCGGCTTTAGTACTGCGTGTTGTTTTACTGGGCTTTTTGCAAAGGTTTTTCGTTACGTAGCAGCTTTAGACAACACCAACGTAGTGGTTTTTATTACCTGTGTCTTCGTTATTAAGGAACCAACAAGACACCGCATTAATCCTGTGAAAGCCGGTGTATTGCAGCCGCAAAGCGGCGTAAATATGAGACTTTCGTTTAACAACGTCATTCAATAAATCGCGTAGGGCCAGAGCTATTTGCGAGAGTGACACTTTTTCGCCTCACATCCTCCCTGCCATTGCGAAGAATGTTCGATAAGAAGATTGATAAACAAGAAAGTTTTCCAATATAAAAGTTATACTCGTCCCAATTACATAATCGGGTCTGTTTCATCATGGTTTGTTGTTGTCACTAACAATAAGCTATTGTCAAACAACATCCTCAGATCCTTAGGTGTGATTGATGGCAGTTGTGTAATAATAAGGGCTCGTGAGTAATAATTCCACAATGGATCTAATTACCTGTGGTATAATACCTTGTACCAGCAAGGCTGCCGTTATTGTAATCAAGTGAGAGAGCCATGGTTAGCAAACTTCAACATCAGCATGTCCTTAGTGCGCTTTAATTGGAAAACAGAAATGAAATTACCCTGCAGAGTTTTGAGAGTCTTAATAGTACTGATGAGTAGGGTTATTTGAGTTGCAATTATAAATTTTAAGCAGGGCACGCCATTAAGGATACTTTTACGAGTATCCCAAGCGGGAGGATGCGAAGGCAACTTAACAAATGAATCGCCAGTTTAATGAAGTTGATGAGCATCCCTCACCTGCTGAAAGTGCGCGGAAAGTAAGGGTGATATAAAATGCTTCTTACTTTTGTACTTTACATTTTAAGTATTACTGTTTTTTGACTGTGTAACAAGTTCGGAGGATATAGTTTGATTCAAACAGTTCATTATGCTAAACGTTTCATTATTTTATCTAAATAACAATAGCACAAAATTATTATTTGTAGCATAATCTTCCTTCTTAGAACCAAATTAAATAAGGACTTATATGGCTTTAATTGATGATTTTCATTAACTAACTCTGAAAAACTGGTATCTTATGTAGAACTGATATCCAATATTCTACAAATATCTAAGATTCTAAATAATATTGCCTCATTCGTCGCGTTTCATTCGAACTCATTCGAACTAATCCGAGCACAGTGTAATTTACCTAGGGAAATACGATTGTATAGTATTCCATGTATAATATTGTTTCTAGATGAAACCTTCATATCTCAGTGATTGTTTACAGAAAATGATGAACAATTTGATTGTCCTCGTCACAATGGCATTGGTGGGTTTCGTACTGGCAGCGGGCAGACCACAACAGCATTACCTCGATGGCTCCAACCAGGTGAGTAGCGCATGATGGTCTTCCAAGTACGCATTGTCAATTTCTCACTCTTCATCGGGGCGTAAACCCCTCAAAGGACGGCGGATACATTCAAATCCTCAGCTTGCTAGTCCTTTTAGTATCCAATCATTGTAGTTCTTCTTGACTCGCCCCATTATCCTGTTTGTGCCTGAACTTATTTGGCGTTGGATGTCTCGTTGTGGATTGCTAGTCTTCTCGTTAGTGATTGTATTGAACCTCTCTACTCTAGGAGCAATCCGACGCCGGAATGCCGATGCTAAGTCCGGAGGCGATGGCGCATTTAAAATTGGGCCTCTGGCAGATGCTGGTCGATGCTCAAGAGTACGCACGCCTGAGGAGCATGAAGCCCAGTGAGGAGCGCTTATCCGGCGAAAGTGAGGAAACCTCCGTCGACGGCATCACGCCGCGACGCTTCTTCTCGGCGGAATTCGCGGACCTCCTAGGCTCCCAGCCCGTCAAACGGCAAGGCAAACGCCTCAAATGTTACTTCAACCCCGTCTCGTGCTTTTAAATCTCGCACCGAGCCAAATTTCTCACATGATTCTCCTCAAGTGAAAAGAAGCATTTTTGATCGACATACTGTTACTAGGCTCTATTACCTAACATTAGAATAGCTGTTTAAGTCACCAATAAATTGTATAGTTTTGGCACCAATACATGAACCAAGATCTTTTCGTGGCTAAGAATAAAATCACCAAATATATAAATGAGCACTATATACTCGTTTGACGATATGTTTAACCCTTTAACGTGGCACATTTTTCCGACTTCGGCAACTTTTCAGTTATTCAGAGGTGAAGGGAATGAGTTGGGCGATAAATGGAATTAAAACGGAAACGTTGTTCGGCGCTGGCTATTTGTTGACTTGGAAGCATGACATTGTTTTGACCAACTCAATGAATAGAATGAATAGAACCATTAGTTGAAACGATTTCTATGCTTTCTGTTTCTTCCGATGATCTGCGACTTTCCCCTCAACGCCTTGCTAGAGTGTTTGTGAGTATGCATGCAGTTGTTTTCAGTCCCCTTCTCCCCAAGTGTCGCCGGCGCTCCTCGGGAGGTCCGAGCATTCAATCATTCTCCACCGATAATAATTTTGTCAGCGTTCGCTCGCCGGGTTGTCCTTAAGCTGCTTTCTTCCCAGAGTGAAATACGCGCCTATTCTCCCGTCGCAAATGTTTGTGTAAGCTACACCAGTGTTCTTCAACTTCCTTAGCAGTTCCTTCCTACTTCTGCACCCAGGAGAAAAGGTTAAATAAAAGAGGAGATTGATACCCCTGCTCTCCACATAGTAGCACATATAATGTCGTACAACGGGACTGAGTACGGCGGAAGAAGTCAATATTTGCTATAACTCCCCTTTGAGTAACCAAAAGAAAATTCATTATCCTGCCATTCCCAATCATATTCATACCACTAGAACATAGCCGCCGTGAGCATTTCGGGTTTCAATGGGGACGCACTGATGATTGTGTGGCTTTCCAGGTGACCAACGAGGAGGGCAACACCAACCCGCTCATCGGCCTCACTGACTTCCAACTGGAGCTGATTGCTCAGCGCCTTGCTGATGCTAACAACCAGATCCCGCTTAGCTTCGACAGGAACTTGTTGCGTTCACCGGAAATGAAGCGTGCCGCTAGCCGTTTCCGACAATGCTACTTCAACCCCGTGAGTTGCTTCAAGAAGTAAACCACTTGCTCTCACTTGGCCGGTATATTATATCCCCTTTAGTCGAACGCAGAATGGCATATCATAGTTTAAAATTACATAGTATACAAAATTGATGTCAAAGTGTTGATGACCAAAGTCAGATGTTTAGAACAAGGTTTAGAAATATCTGTCTCCACACAGTCCTCCACACGATCAGTTTACCAAAAATGATGCAGCACCAATTACCAATATCTTATGAAAATTTATGAGTAGGTATGTCAACCAACAATTGTTACACTAGCACAACTTATTTTACGTCGTATTATAACCTTGGTTCATTAAATAAATGAAAACGTAGTTGTGAATAAATGTTGCAGAATTCTTTACAGTTGTTTTTATTACCTTAAATTTGATTAGTACCCTTATCATACCTTAATTGATTAAATTTGCGCTTGGAACAGCAACGTGTTATTGTAAGGTTAAAGATTTTCGTCTTACAAATTCCTCATCAGACTTCAAAGAAGTATTCATGACGCACAGTTTGTATGTTTGTAAGTCATTTCTTTTTTAGTCCTGGTAGTTAAAGAAGATATAAAGAACATGCAACAACAACTTTTAACATCACGCAGCATCAACGAGAAGAGGCTTACAACTTTGTTTGCTAACAAGCTTTCGAATATTCTTTACTACATATTACGATTTTTATTAAAATGTATATCGATTGTTTGTTTATTTGTAGTTTTCCTGATTCTATATCACGAAAAGATCTATGCCTAACACGAGGAAAAACGGCAGCTGTATTTTCACATAGATTTTTGTGTATAATGTGAAACTTTTCTTTTTTATCGGAAAAGTTAGAGAGAAACTGTTTGTGTGATCGCATCCAGATTTCCATTAGGTTGTTAATTTTTGTATGGCGTGAATTTCAGTTTATGTGCAAGTGCCCTGGGATATTTTTGCGAAATTTGCATCCAACTACCCAGAATTACCAATCACAATGGGTAACGTTTTATTGATTATTTTAGTAGTCTCTCTTTAGTAGTCGCCCTTTTCAGGGAAACTACGAGAATCAATGAAATGAAATTTTTGAAAGTTTATAAAATGTCTTATGATTGGTTATTAACATGTTTTACTTGGTACATCTTGGGATATTTTTAAGGGTTTCTCATCAGGATTACTCAAGAAACTGTTTGGATCGAATTTAAATTTTGATAAAATGTAGTTATAAGTAGTTATAAGTAATAATAAAAGTTATATCGTTAATAATGTCCCGAGAAAGTGTTTTTTCTTTCTATATATCGATATTGTGGAAAGTACTCACCGATATAGAATTTCTTCCTACCTATAGCACTGTTTTTGTTTTGTGATCTTGTCACGTACACACTTCGAACGCGAATAAGTCTTGACCTTGGAAAGTCGTACTTGCTCAACCGGAGAATGCGTAGATATCGAGTATATGCACATTTATTAATCTACATATTAGGAAATTTGGATGGCATTGTTATGTAGCGAGTTATACACTTGAAATAAGATTCAATTAATCATTGTATTGAACTGCACTTCACGGAAATTATATAAATCACAGAAACATTAGATTAACCACGAAAATATGAAAATTAGATGTTGCTCTGAAACTGACTCACACGACACTGTCTCATCCTTTCACACCGCATTCACTCCGCGTTCACAGTCTGCGGACAATGTTATCATTCACTCACTTTGCTGTACACAAAATTTTACATCACAATATCTGCACATCAGTACGATATCTGCATATTTTTCAGTGACGCGCTTTAAAGCGTTCGCCTGATCCTAACATTTGGATTTAGTTTGATTTTACACTTGTTGTATGACGAATTATTCAATATTTCGATACGATATTAATAGAATGCAAATGCTTATACACTGTTACGTTGTTATAACAACGTTGCTAAGCATGTACATAATTATTAGGCATTATTAGCTTACAATTTATTTATAAAGCTGTATAAAATAATATTCACCTAGATTGACGTTCCACAACCTATCATCAATTCAGTCGAAAATTTTGTTCAATTCAAATTGTAAAAGATTGGCGTGATTGGGACTCGAACCCGAATCTATCAACCGCCGGTTCATTTGACCAATTAGATCGAATCTATCCAACTAAACAATTGATGATTCTTTTAATTTAACAACACATATAATATGTAGAACACCCTTGTTGTTGCTATCGGAACCTCCAGAAAAGTTAGTACATATATAAAAATAGTAATAACTCAAAAACCCATTTTTGTAAAAATTCGGGTATGATTTGACAATCGATGCTCCCAAATTAATAGAATGAATTTCGAGCATTGTTTTGCTTCTGATTGCATAGCACCATTTATAACTATATTATGACAACTCGATGTGCTTCGAAGGTATGAATTGATATGTAATACCTAGTACGCCTTGGGACATTTTTATGCACTTTTCATCAAACTGCTTTGGATAAAATGTAATCACAAGGATAACCAATCTCTGTATGACAAAGCAGAATACAAATCTTTAATATTGTCCCAGAAAATTGCTTTGAAATGTTTTTTGTATACAACACTTTAGAACGTTTGCTTGCGGGTGTGATTTTCTTATAGCTTTTTTTAAAATGTTATAATCTCCCTTTCAATATCCAAGTTGTGTATTAATAATATGTATATGTGAATAATAAACTGGAAAATTCGAGTACATATATCGTCTTCTTCAATTTCTAACGGCCTATGCTTTTTAAAACGTTCTATACTTCGGTATAAATAAATTAAATAATATCCAGTAAAAAATCTCGATAAGCAGGCCTGCAATTCTAGATCCACTCCAAAATTTCCCGGAGTTATTTGCACGTTTTCCTCGGAGGATATTAAAGTTATATGCGCTCTAGCATAGATTTTTATTTTGTATGAATTTCCTATATTATACAACCATGGGCATAAGCAGTCTGGACGTGCTTTATTGACATACGTAACTTTAATATGTATTTTTCCAAATACGAAATTCTCCTAAATACCGATTATAATTTTTCACATAACTATAACCTCAATTAATACCATGTTACACATATTGTACTGACAGGCTAAGCCCTTTGAATAAATTTTTTATGCAAAACCTGTGACACAGTCATGTAGTAGAAAAAGTATATTCCCCTTGACATCAACTATGTACATATTTATCTAAACTCAATTTAAATTCTTACGGAGGCATGTAGTCGTTCATAACCTTATTACTTCATAACCTCCGTGTTCTTTAACCATATCGAGCTATGTCGGGTTCTGACATACATGTCATAGCGCTGCATTAGAAGAAAACTGCGTAAATATAAGGATTTAACAAGGCTTAAAGTATGAAATCATAAACAGCGTTTATGATGTATTAAATTTTTCAGACCAAAATATATACAACATTAATTTCCTTCTCTGTACACTTGTCGTGAGTTTTATTATTGCAAAATGATTTATAAATGGCTTCCAAATACAAATCATATAAATTGGGAGCTACACTAATTATTACAAAGAATACGTCTACCATGCGTCGTCCGCACGACTATAAATATTTAGAGAATAAATAAAAATAATACAAAAACTATATTATATTCGGTTGAGCAATAAGTTGATATCGGCTTCCATATCACAAGCGATATAGTTCAGTCAAGTCCGATTTGATGAAGATAGCACGCTTGCATGATTATTCTTCAGTTTCCTTCGTTATTCTACATTAAATTGCACAAATCATCGTTTAACTTATCTATCTTAAGCTCCATGTAACAATATATACAACGCGTTATGAAATTATGAAAATACGCTGATCTTTTTTCGCGCTGATTAAAAAACACCTTATTCATAATGTTATAGTCCGTTTTCTTTATATGGAATGCGAAGCTGATGTTATTTGGGGATTTTCAAAATGGTCCAGTAACTTTCTACATTGCAAAATGCGGAAAATCCGCTAGTTTTGCAATTTGTTTGTGAACTTTATAAAACCGTGAGAAATAGTTCTTTCTTCAAATTTGTGCGATTATTACTCCAAAAGACTAGTTTTTGAAAAAACTTTCTAGGGACACTTTTAAGGTACGCTAAATTTGCTACAATACTAACATTTATGTGTAAGCAGACTTTAAATGAAGGTGAAGTACGCTTAATGAAGGAAAATGTGTAAAAACCCAGTATTTTCCTTAAGAACATAAACAATCAGCGGTTTTAAAAGGTTGTAAATATGGGACAGTTGTAGTACCATATTATACCAATTTCTACCTTTAAAACATGAAAGAAATACTAAGAAAACTAGTCCTATAGGGTCCTAATCGCGAAAATTTGAAAGAACTATTTTTCGTGGTTTTTTCGATTTTTAAAAAAGTTGCGTTCGGAGCTCGAGGTCACAAACTTGGGTTATTCAATAAATGAATATCATAAGCACTTTCAGACGACAAAGTTACTGGAGTAAAAGGTGCATACATTGTTGTAATGACCCTCGTACCGTTCCACGGACAAATTGTATTTTGACTTTTCGAGTTTTCCAACGGACATACAGTAACTTTTGTAGGTTAAGACCTTTCCCTCATCCAATCACGAGAATTAATTTATTGCGATACGAGGAACGGACCGAGGCACGGTACAAATGTATCCGCGCCCTAATGTTGTGAATACGAAATGATATTAAATAGATGCGCATAGATGTAGTTAACATAAATGACGTGAATGATTCTTAAGGGCTAGGTAGCTGAAGATTCAGTGTTGGAATCAGGACTCGTCGCAGATGTGGTGCTAAGGGAAGCGTTGGCATTCGCATTGTGGCAGTGCGTGCAATGCAAGCACACACTGCAGGATCCGAGCTTCTTTGCCAGCACCGAACGCAGCTTCAACGCCGGACCCAGCTTCATGTGCATTGTGGACGTCAGATGGTCTTCGGTCAAGAGCGGCAGGCCGGAGCCGTCTATTCTTTGGTCTTTGAAATTCTGTAATAAACAGAGATAGTCATTAGTACGGGCGCAGACGCACGCATACCAGAGTAAAAACAACAAATAACACCAGTACGTAAGTAGCGTACGCTTATCTTGTGCAAAAGACATGAGTTATGATTGTCCGCGAGTGCTCACAAGGCCCTTATTTAATTAAATCGTTGTGGTCAAACCGGCGTGCCTACCAATCGGCAATCATTTATCGGGCGGTGAACTAAAGAAAAAAAGCGCCTCGTGGACAGCAACAAAAATCCATCGTGCAGAGTGCGCACACACCGATGGCAAGACGAGAAGCATAGAACGACGTGATCTGGTTCAGACGGCTTGTGGTAAGTGACCTCGCGGAGTCACCGGCGAGTCAGGGAGCGGTCGCTGCAGGTCAATCGGAGCAATATGTACGAACGCTCACAAATAGCCGCACGCACACCGCCATACCCGATCTGATACAGAAACATGTTATACAATACCTTCCATAAATAATAAACGCACGCGCATGGTAAAAACCCTTCGAATTACCAAGCGGCAAACGCATGATGCGCGTTTTGAAAGTCGCGACCGTTTGAACTTTCATCGAAATAAAACAAACGCATAATCGCCGCGTGGGCTTCGCGCCGATGTCGTTCGCGGCGCTGGAATTTAACCCTGCATACAAGAGTGCACACGCTCGCCAGCCGTACAAATACGTTCACGTAATGATAAAAGTTCGAATTGTTGCGTCCACTGGACCGTCAACAATATCACGGCGGCGCGCAAACCGCAGAGTTCCGGTGATCTTTTCAAGCGTACGCTTTTTTCTCCTCTGCTGGCGAAAGAAGTCGCACTGGCATTGGCGTGATACGCCGATAATAAAACTAGCGCAGCTAGTAATTTATTGAAATATTATTCATTTGATCTTCGTCTACAGTTTGATCAAGTTTACGACGCGGCAAGCCCGCGAGACATTCGAGCGGCGGGCTCGAATGCACAAAAAGTTTGTGACCCTGTTTAAGCGCACTTTATTCGTATGGTCATAAAGTCAACCGTGGCCTTATTGTGCGCTGTCCGAGCCGGTGAATGTGAATGAAGCGATCGCGCTGCACCTGAACACCTGACTCGATCGAAAATTAATGACTAAATGAAGCACGACTTGGTCCGACCGTAATTCGGTATCGGAGTGACCATACTTTCACGTCGCCATTTTTTCCGACTATTGAACGCGTTAGAATAAAATGGGGGAGTGCAGGTTAGACGTGTGGATTGGTATTTAATGCAGGTTCACGAAATTTAAACACATTTAGACAATTGCTGTAGTAGATACGCAATAAATAACTCATACCGGCATTACCCCTTTCACTTTTTGATATGTGGTCTTGTACCTTGTGTCCTAACCTAACCTACGAAAAAAACCTTCAAGAAGCTTCCAGAGTCCCTTCTGTCCTAATGTAACCTAACCCACAAAAAAAACTTTCAGGAAGTCTCCGGAGTAGATGACAACACAGTTCTTCGTTAGTTGGCTAGGTTAGCTTTTGTGGTCTTGTACCTTGTGTCCATCTTAACGTAATCTAACCAACAAAAAAAAAACATTCAGGAAGCCTCCGGAGTAGATGACAACTCAGTTCTGCGTTGGTTGGTTAAGTTGTGTTATGTGGTCTTGTACCTTGTGTCCCACCCTAACCTAACCTACGAAAGAAAAACCTCAGGAAGCCCCCGGAGCAAAAGACAACACAGTTATTCGTAGCTTGGTTAGGTTATGTTATGTGGTCTTGTACATTGTATCCTACCCCAAAAAACCTTCAAGAAGCCTCCAGAGTAGAAGACAACACAATTCTTCGTTGGTGGGTTAGGTTAACTTATATGATTTTGTACCTTGTGTCCTAACCTAACCTAACATACAACAAAAAACCTTCACGAAGCCTCCGGAGTAGAAGACAATACAGTTCATCGTTATTTGGTTAGGTTAGTTTAGGTTGTTACATGGTCTTGTTCCCTGTATCCCAGTCTAACCTAACCTACGAAAAAAATCTTCAGGAACCCACCGAAGTAGATGACAACTCAGTTCTTCCTTAGTTGGTTAGGTTCTATTATGTGATCTTGTCCCAACCTAACCTAGCCTACGAAAAAAACCTTCAGGAAGCCTCCGGAGTAGACAACAACACAGTTTTTCGTTGGTTGGTTAGGTTATGTAGTCTTGTACCTTGTATTCCAACCTAACCTGCCTACAAAAAAATTCAAGAAGCCTCCGGAGTAGATGACAACACAATTCTCCGTCAATACCGAAAAAACTCTACAATATTTAATGTAAAGAGCGTATCGTGGCCAAGCAATAGTATATTTATTGATATTCACAAAACATCGTGACTAAATCGCTATAATTTATTAATTAACATAAAAACTGAGAAGTGTGACCTAAAGTTGACCTAAAAATTATTTTCACCTTTTTGCACTTACTTAGAAATTAGATCTTTAGATTTTTAAAATCTAATATAAATTTCTGATGTTTTGAAGATAGATAAAAAAAAATATTTTAAAAGAGCGACCCGCGTTCCCCCATTTAACTCCATCTACCTTGGAATCTGGCATGACTTTAAAGGTCGCAAGTGACTAGATGGATTAGTTTTGATGCGGTTCTAATTCATCAAACATGACTTGCTCGTCCGCAGATTCTCCTCTTCCAGATCGATTTGTAACGGCATGTGGCCCGATTGTTTCTTTGTGCTGAGCCGATTTTACATAGAAACATAAACGTGTACATCTGCACGTCTGCAGATGCATCAATTTCATGTCGATTATCAATCGGATCCACACGAATCAAAACGAAATCAGAACGCGACGTGCCTGCGAATTGTAACAATCGGTTACAAAACAGCTCAATACAGAAAACGTAGGACACGTAGGGCACGTTGCGAAAAGTTGGCCCTTAATCGGTGACAGCGCTGAATAGCAATAAATATCGAGCAGCTTCTCCGCTGTCGTCGCACTTCTTTCTGCGTTTCGCGGGCGCAGGTCGTGCGCGATGATCATCAAATAATAAAAACGAAAATCACGCGAACCGCGCTCTCCTGCGCAAGACCGAGCGTGTTATTACCGGCGGTCGGACGCGTTGGGCAGGCGAGCCTGCGGGCGCGTGCCTGCTATCTGCTACCGTAGCCCCTCTTGCCTCTCCAAGCGTAACGAAAAAGTTTCCATCGGCATGCATGTAATTATTAGTATACCAAACCTTCTGCGCGCGCTCCACGCCGCCCGATTCTTTTTTCCTTTTTATTTAATTATACCTTGGCGATGAGCACTCGTGAGGAGGAACTTCGAGCATTGTTTCTGAAATTGTTTCAACAAGGAGAGAGGATGCGCGCGAGCAAAATGCTTGCTTCCTTCATAAAACGTCGGCGCGCACTGATCGCGTGCATTTAAATGAGCATAGCACGTGTATCAAATCGCAATTAACTTTATAATTTCGTTTTGCCGCGTGATCATTATTTAGTACATAGCATCAGGTGACAGTATCATATGGAACTTTTAACTGCATCTTCTAATTGATTGTATCTACAAATCGATGTTACTTCGATTGTTTAATAACAAAGTATAGGGAATACAATTCGATTGAGCCGCGATACGCTCTTTGCTAGCAAGGATCCACAATTGTTTTTATGTTTGAATGTGTCGTTGCGCTACGTATGACACAGATAAGCGCGGGTGAGGTCCAAACCCTCTGAGCAGGTAGCCTCAAACAAAAATGGCCCAAAATAATTTCTTTGAAATTTATGGATTGTTTATGAATTACTCTCAGTCCATGGAAGTAACCACGCACTCGAAAAATCAGTTAGGTTAGATTGGGATTAATAATTTTTTGTCTACGTCTATATCAGTTTCCATCAATAATCTTATATTTTATACATGGATAGGTACAATTCGATTGAGCCACGCGGTGGCAAAATAACCAGCCAATGAAAACTGGTAGTATCAATCAAGCCACGATCCTTTTCTACCAATGTTGTTTATAAAACTTGAAAAATTTAACACGTTGCAGCATAAGGAATAGCCCAGGAAAGTGAGGGTAAGGCTTAATATAGGATTCAATCAGAGATATGAAAGGCCATGAGGAAGAAAAATGCAGGATATAAATGTTGGTAATTTTTAATTGTATACGGGGACTCTATAAACGGTAAAGAAAATAACACATAGTTTAGAATCTCTCGGTCAAGCGCATATTAGCCACTTGTGGCTGCCACAAGTGGCGACTACCCTTGGTTACGTGTGGGTCGGCTCAGCTATGGTTTGGATCAGAGTATATCAGCAGCTCAATGGCGGCAGGGAAGAATAGAGAAATAATGCCTTGGGACCCAAATCATGACAACCCAATCCACAACTCCCCATAAAAAGCTTTATTTAAAAAAAAGTCTTCATCATCAGTTTTAATCAAATCCTAAGATGTATATCTAATAATTCTTTCCAAAATCCACCATCCACCTTAATTATATATTTCAAAAACATTTCCAATCATGTGCATGCAAATTAAGGTATGAGTCAACTAATAATAATAAGACTAGTAATGAATAATAAGCATGCATTACACTAGCGTTACTGAAAACTAGTCAATCTGACAGTGAATAAAACATGCATTAATGAATTTCCATTAACATGGTTTTCGACATTCCTGAAGAGACTTCATCAAGCTCGAATTTTCTCAGTGTGTATACGAATTCTTGAAGGAAGCAGGCGTAACCTGCTACTATTTAGATTTGCGATTCGAAGGTGAACAATCGAACCAGCAGCACACACATGTAAGTACATATATGAATACTGGTATACAGTGTGAAACCTGAAGAATGCAGAATCGATTTGGCCAACTAAGCGTAGCGCATTGAATATTAAATCTTCAACAGCCACAGTCGGTATGCTCTGATTAGCGCCGATGCGTGAAATGGCCGTGTCAATTAGCGCGACAGATTGAAAGTTCGACCTGTTGCAAGCAAGTTCGAACGCGTTTGCATGTGCCCGATGACATTTCGTGGGCGACGCGGATGCGCGCCATTGTCTATGTGCCCATAATGAAGTAAATACGGGCCTGCCTAGCGCGGAATGGCTACAATGCGGCGGCAATTTTGAAACGCGAGCGGAACGCTGCGGAATTGTAATCGCGGCGACGCGACACAATGGGAGCACGAATTTCAATGTTCGCCGCGCGTCTTCATCGCGCGCCGAGGTCCTACCGTGCGCCCGCTCAACATGACATAAAAGTTATTCACGCCGGTGGCGCGTAAAGATGAGTCTACGTGACGCTTAAACGTGACCGCCAATTCTATGCCCTTCTCGCGCGCGTTATACTTTATCGACATCATTGTTCGCACCACACTGACCTGTACATATTCTGCGCAGATGTCGATGCTGCCGACGAACGCGCATACGTCCTCCACGCCCCAGTTGCTGATGTCCTCCGTAGAGGCGTGGTGGTGCCCATTTTGGCCGGCGGCGGTGCAAGCTAACGGTGCGGTGCTGCCAGGCTTGGGGCTCTCGGATTGCGCGCGCTTGGGCACGGGAGTTTTCAGCCTCGCGCGCTTCGACGGAGGAGCTGCTGCTGACAGATCCAAAGGGGATGAGCTCTCATTCCGCTTCACGTTCTTCAGCAGAGTCTGCAGCTCAGCTTCCTTCGCAGTGCGGACCATTGCGAGGAGGGTTTGTGTGGAGGACATGTCCAGTAAAGGGGGGAACATCGACGAAGTCGCGAAGGGATTCAGCAACATGGATGCCGTTAGGTCTTTATTGGACTGCTTCGCCATCTCTTCTTTGACATTCTGAACCACTGAGGGATGCAGTAAGGGGAAGTTATTCTTAAAGCGGGAGTCTAGACCAGAAGGAAACCCATTTCTTGTGAAATATCTGAAACAGCAATTCGCGTGGTCATCAATTTGTAGGTAACACCTATTGGTAACACCCGTGACTGTTGCTTACTCGTTGGGGCTCGCGTTTTGATATTTCGCCGCCAGGCTTCGCATGAAGTCACTGTAATTTCTCCCAGTCAACTGCAGCATGGAGTTTTCCGCGGGGGGAGTGTTAGGGTGCGATGCTGATGAAGGAGTCACCGATCGCGACGAGGTATCAGTCGTCCCTGGACTGAGCCGTTCGTTCTTCACGTTATTGTTGTTATTGATGTTATTATTGTTATTAATACTCGATTGATGATAGTCCCCCGTTGGCGTTAACGATGTTTTAACAGCACGCTCTCGTCGCCGCTGTTTCGAGATCGGAGTGCTCGGCGCTTCGACCTCACTGGGAGGCTCCCGCGTAATACTCGTATCGCCTGAAATAGAAAACAACGCTATGCACAATTCTCTCATATAAGTTAGTGGAGTGCTTTTATCACAGGAGGAACAAAGCGCCGGTAATTCCCAATTTTACCTGTCGCAGTCGTCCTGGTCAGTCCGCATAACTTAATCTATAGCATGGACCTAACTGACAACGAGCAGGGTGTCAAGTGACCGACCCTTTACTATGAATTATAGAAATACGAATAATCGAGACTCCACTGCACATATAATTTATTACCACTTTAATGGGCGCAACCAGGTGCATAAACAGAGTCCTTTTTATAGTTTATAATAAAATTTAGACGGATAGATACGCAATCGACCCGAAAGTTATTTTTATTGCACCGAGATATGGGCTCTATGATTTGTATTAATTTTATTGCCCATCCATGCTGTAACCCTTGCTTCGCAGGAATATATTAGAACTGGACCCGAAATCACTTTTTTCAATTGTACCCAAAAACCAGTTTCATTACCTCTTCAGAAATGAATTAGTTTTACTGTCTAGCCACCCTGAGACTTTTGCACAAATGCGATAGAAAATAATCCCGCAACGATCGTTTTTATTTTACACCACGTCTGAATTTATTGCGTCTCCATCCTACCCGTATGGATGGGAAATGGATCCGCAATGTCTTTTTCTGCAGTCTGAAACTAGTTTTATTGCCTAGCTATGCTCAGTTCCTCACTCTGAAAATGGACCGACCTAAAATGGACCCGAAAGAACCCTTATATCATCCAGAATCTTTTATTGTCCCTCCGGAGATGGATTAGTTGTATTTCCCAGCTATGCTTATTTTTTTTTTGCTCCCGAACATAGTTTTGTTGCCTCTACAGAGATGGGTAGTCTTATTGCCAAGGTATTCTTAAACCTTTGCACCCTAATTGATCCAAAATTGACCCATAGTGACCCCTTCTTCTTTTATCCCCAGGTTCTAAAGGGACTTGCACTGCTCTGTTTTTATTGCACCCGAGGCGATATATTACTTTATTCCGAATGCCGATATCGGAACCTTTTTTATACTTCAGACCGAATCTATGTTATTGCCTCTGCGGTTGAATCAGTTTTATTGCCTAAATTCATACCATACCAAAGCTAAAACGGTATTACACAAATTATATTATAAAAAAACCTTGCACAACCTAATAATAAAGCGAATACCTCGTAAAAAGTCCCTACGGGTCCATTTCATCACCGCCCAATTTGGAGTATTGCCGCAGTTTTAAATAAATATCGAATTTGTACCGTCTATACCTCAGCGGTAAGTTGTCACACGACAATCGTATGCGAGCGCGACTCAATCAAGCGAGCGGGGTGTTCGTCGCGGTAATGCGTTTTATTCGATTGCGACTCATTTGCATGGGCATGGCCACAAACCCAGCCCGCGAAGGCTCGCGCGACCCGACTTATATGAAGACATAAATTCCGACGCATCGATTCGATTTCTTCATTACGATCGCCCCATTCGCATTCGATATCCAAAGGAAGGTGGCATCATCGTCCACGGACCGTTCCGAACTGTATAAAATTACATATTTTACGGCGCTACTGGCCACATCCAACGGTATTACGGTTAAAACGACCTCAAATCAAGGCGCTCCGCGATCACCAACACCAGCACCCGAGAGCTGTTAAGTGCAGCCTTGCATATTGAACATTTTATTGGCATTTTTAATGAAAACATCAAGTATTTTCGGCTATTTTCAGCTATGGACTAACTTGGTTTATTTACTTTGGATTGTGCACTTTTTTCCCGAAAAAAATCGATCAGGTGAGGTCAAAGTACAAGACATCAATGACTATCACTGTGTAATCAATAAGGACTGTCCCCACTTTTGTAAAAATGCTTTCTCACGTTATGTATATCAACATGGAATTCGAACCCGTTGAGCGATTAACTCCATGGCGCGGTTGTGTCCGAAGGAGTGCGTCAAGTGTCTCGAAGAATGATTGCGCGAGGTGTAGGAAGTTCGAATGTCATCATTGTCAACGTATCCACGCCGGTTCGAATGGTAAGTGAGTTCAGCTGAATACGAAAATAGGAAACGCCGTCGGAATACTTTATTACCAGACCTTCCCTTCATTGAACACATTTCTATGCCAACGCGAATCAACAGGCAGGCGAGCACTCTGAACTCTTAGAGTTTGACGAGATATCCAAAGGTTGTGACTAGTAAATTCCTTGCAATCCCTGCTTGACATTCATAGGCAGTGGAGAAAAATATTTCACAGGAAGACTGAATGAGAATAGCAATTTTCAACTGTGAGTCAAAATGCTACATGTATTATATCAAAGATGTGCTTTTGAGCTTCTTCCCTTAACCTAATATTTGCCATGCTCGCGCTGATCCAGTCCATTCTAGATATTAAACTATTTTTTATGTAATTCAGTTCATATTTATATTTCATTTATATACAGGATGAATCAGAACTCCACCGACAAACTTTTAGAGGTTGATGAGGGATGTTTTCTGAGTATTTTCATAAAAGGACCCTATGGAGACCACACCTTCAGAATACTCACAATACATCCAGGATCAACCTCTGAAAGTATCAGCCGACTTTTGGTTTCATCATGTATTGTATGAAAATTCTCTTTAGTGTAATTCTACACATCAATAAACGTGGAATAACACCGCTAGGTGACACCGGACACCATATGTTCCTTATCAAAATAGTCAGCGTACATCCCTGATCAACCCTTGAAAGTTTGTCACCATGCAGAAAATCTCTTTACCACCATTCTATGCAACATACGAGACATCGGAGAGCATAGGTTATCGAAAGGATATCATAGAATATCAAAATACTCAGAATACGTCGCTGATCAACCTCTGAAAGTTTATCGGTATATACGTGATTATGTAAGCTGATATTTTTTAGTACTTGAAATTTCAGGTACTTCTAGGCGTTGCAACTTTCAGGAGGTTTCCAATTTGGATGACAACACAATTATTTATTCTGGACCGAAAAAATCTCCCGATTTACAAAAAAAACTGACATAAAATAACCGGTCAGAGTTAAAAAAAAAATACTGCGAAGTATAAACATCACGTCCAAAAACCTTTTACAACAATTACGACTAAGAAAATCTATGTTAGCAAAAAAAAATCTCTTACCCAGACCCGGCATTGTTTCGAATACTCAAGGATCTAGGTTCGAGTTCAGGTTATCATACATCTTCGCATTGATAATATGGATGCATTTAATATTAGAGAAATAAATTTCCTAAATTATATCACAAAAAGTACTCAAAAATTTTGTTATATAACTGTATGGACTTAACAGAGATAGAATGGTAAAATAAATAGTTGCTTACAGTGAAATCCGAATTTAACAAAACAAACGTTTAAAGAAAACTCTAGAGTCTTTTTGTGACTCATACACTTTTTTCTTGATATGCGAGGTTCGCATTTTTAATTCATCGGAAATGTATAAAGTAAGAGTCATAAAACCCTTGATAAAGAAGGAACAAAAAGCTGCATTGTGTTTTTGGTCATTGTGTGAGGTGCATTGATAGAGTCAAGTGAATTTTTTTGCTGTTATAACATGAAATGAAAACAAAGTGCATAAAACTGTTTGTTTTGACTTCAAGAATTGAAGTTTATCAACGAGATATCGTATTAATTTAAACTAAACTGCACTAAACATGCACCTCGCCTGTAACGTGTACTGTTTACATTCGATCTTAACGGTGCTGACCATGCTGACATATGGCAAGCGAATTATTACATGCGCACGTTGTATTTTTGTAGACTCTTTGAATATGCGCAAGCTGCGCACGCGTCCAGGAAACGGTGGAAAACACTTTCCAAAGCCAAAGTCAATCCATCACGCTCGACGTTGATTGCGCGCCACGATTTTGCACGTTGTCGCCGGTTTGTTTACCGACTGCCATGACTGGAGGCTGGTTCCGAAATAAGGTAGAAACGCACGCACTTCCACGAATTGTGCACCAGCTTTATTTGACCTTTTCCAACTGATCGGTCTTGAGCTGAGCATTGTGGAGGCCGCAATATCAGCTTTTACGCAGAGTTTAGCATTCCGAGAATATCGAGTGACTGCGTATTGAGTAGAGGGTAGTAAAATATATCCAGTTGAATTCTATTGAATGCCCAAGGAGGAATTCAAAGGATTGTATAGACCCTCCGAAATTCAAGCCCGAATTTTTCATCGCAAACAAGTGAAAAGTCTATATATTTATGTTATAGCGTAGTTGATGGCATATGGAAGGTTTATTTATGTTAGTTAGAATAATTAACAAACCAGAGTAGCACCAAGCCGGCCAAACAACCGGACTTTCCGTGTCCATGATCAACGACAATCGCTTGGAAGGTAGTAAAGGCGCAGCACAATTCGCGGCGGCACTTTTTCAATTCACATACTTCACTCGTCACTCACTTGCTCTAATTATGCGCGCGAATTGGATGTGTGCGAAAACCGGCGCGGCGTACTCACTTTTTCGACGCAGTATCAAAGTGCGCGCGACGTCGTGCCGGCGACGACGCACAGGTGCAAAGTGTTTCGTCCGCAACCGAATGGCCAAACAACAGGTGATCAACGAGCGCACTCACACAAGAGCGCGCGCGCACGCCAGCAGCCGCGAAACATGTGCCGGGCTTTGACAATCCACATGCACCTACCTCGCCGACTTCTGCGGCGCTGCCACGGCGTGCAGTAGCGAAGGTGCGCGCCGGCTAAGAGCTGTGGCGAACCGCGCGCGGCCTCGACCGACCAACCCGTACGGCTCAGGCACGAACTACCTTCCGATTATTGTGGATCTTGATCATTGCGGAGCGAGTGGCTAGCGAGAGCACGCCGGCTGACCGCTTGACGGCCGCCGCGACGACACGAACGATGAAAAAATAGCGCCGAGAATGGACCGAGCGCGCTCCAGTACCCGGTTAAGTAACGCCGCACGCTGGTAGCCGCCATGGGCTGGAGATTCAAAGAGCCCGCGTCCCTGCTCTCTTTTCACTTTTCACGTTTCGAAATTTCAATTATTGACGGGCCGGCTCCGGGAAAGCGCGCGCTCGAGCTGGCTCAGCGCGGTGCTGCGCTCCGCGCTTCCACGTCGAGAGACCACCGCCCGCGAGCGTGGCGTATGAATGAAGTTATCCTCGTCTTTGTTTCAACCGGTTGCTGATTATCGTTCGGAACGAGATGGAGCGATAATTGGTACGGAAGCGATGAGTATGAGTATGTAATAAAAGATGTTCACGATCTTTTGAGTTGTATCGTAGATGTACCATTTCGTTACTTCTTTATGTGTGTCACAGTTATGTTTATCATAGCACAGTAAAATATGACATATTTTAGGGCGGGTCTAAAAATGGCAGCGTATATTTTATGACATCCTACCTCACTTTTTAGAAGGAAAGGTTTAAGAGGTATGTATATAGATAGAAGCAAAAATAACCAGGTCGAAAACAACATGAAATGACTTTTTATTACACCGCCTATCTAGTTTTATTACTTCTTATCATGGAAGAACAGTGAAAGCGGGAAATTTGGATTATTGAATTGAATTGGATTTTGAACAAGGGGTAACTCATGATCGTGGAAATTGCCATAGAGGACCACAGGTTAAAAGAAACAAACGACGCTTTTAAGTGAACTTTTGCTGATTCACTCAGTCATACCTTCTAGCTATGAAGCTTGTTGAAGGTATACCCACTTTATCAGTGGGCCTGTCGCAATTATTTGCAGATTGATCAGGCTTATAAGATTCTAATCCCCTCGACTCGTGCATAGCCGAATGCTGAGCTAACCACACCTGTGAATCCTTGTCATTCTCGAGGGCCGCCTATGATTTTGTCCCCATTTGCATATTTTTCAAGCGGCGACTGTAATAAAGAAAAAGGTGCCGAAAAAGGTACGCTACCTCTCTACATGATCTTATCCCCGGAGATTAACAGATTATCGAGCAAAGAGCATCGGAAGAGCTAAAAGGTCTACAGGTTTGGTTAGGTCGGTTTATGGCGCTCCACGATTCGGTGCAGATAATCGGATCAGAATCTTATTGGTGCGATGGCAATACAAAGTACTTGCCATGAGTATTAGGGTTTACAGGCGCATTGAACTTTGTAGTCAAATAAAATATATGTTTTAAATGCGAGTTTACCTGCAACCAGCTTCGTAGCAAGGTGCTATGTGTGATTAAATGAGAAGCAAGAGGTTCCGAGATCGAATCTCGGCGCCGTGTGGATAGGGGACCGAATTCAGTAAGGGGCCGAATATAGGGGTCAAGAAACGACCTTTTTTTTATTGAATCACCAATTAGGATTTATTGCCTCCACTTACCAAAATATCGTCAAAATCTGTATAACATTATCTCCTATATTAATATTATATTATTTTTGTGGTGTCCACATTTTCCTATAGGACAAAAATATACCAAAATCTTCAAACCCCTTACCTCTACGCCGTTTCTAGTCCATTTCGTATGTGATTATGCTTTCCCAACTAGGGGTAAGGGTTGTCATAAAATATCCAAGGCCAATTTTACATATAAAGATAATGATATTCTGCTGTTCTTTCAGGATAAAAGGCAATAAATCGTGATTGGCGATGTAACAAAAAAGTATTACATTATATGTTCATATGGAGAACAATATCTTTGACCCGAACCTTTAAAGACCTTACCCGCGCTACGCTGTTTTATACATGTAACTCCAAAATGCAGTCAGCAACAATAAATGAAGAGGTAATATTATCAGGTGAAAACCAAGAATGCACCCGCCAATATTATATTCGTAGTTATACAATAAAAGTTGACGCTCGGCGCGGTATTTTCTTCTCGTGCAATTTCTATATTGACAATCGTCCAGCGGAAATGAAAAACAACGGATCAGCGTAAAATCTTCGCGCAGTTGATGGCTGAGCTGAAGTCACTCGAGCCAGTGACGAGTCGTCGCGTGCACTGCAAACACGGCAATAGACAAGTTAAGGAAAAAAGTGCGCAGAGGCGAGGAGCAAAAAAGACTGCTTAGGCCGGTCAACTCCGGCCATCAACTATTCCACATTAATTAAGGAAAGGTCACTTAGAAATCTCTTCGGCGGAACATACACAACACACGTGAGTGTGCGGTTTCTTCGGAGACGCGCGCGCGCGGCTTGGTCGTTGCGCGTTGCTTTCGTCCTATCGGCATCCGAGATACATCAAGCGCTGGAAAAAATATCAAACCGCATTCCGAACTAGATTTGTCTACAAATTTATGCACGTGCTGCGTATCTAGATGACATCATTTGCCTAACGATCAAGACGAATCGAACGGTGCTTGGCGCAATGTGCGGATACCACGCGGATGGTATGCTAGCCTCGGGCAATGCTCAATTGAGCCGAAATACTACCTGCTTTGATGATTTGGATCAGAAAGCATTTAATTCTTATAAAAATATTTTTATTAAAAAGTTTTCGCATTCATAGAAGCTCAAAATGTGTTAAATGACGATAAATGAGGACCGGGACACATCGCGCGAAGTGGAGGGGATAGCGTCGCCGTTTTGCTTTATATCGGGGGTTGCAATGACATATATTGACGTGAATAGGTCCATCAAATTGAATCATATCCGCTATTTGCCAGCCTCTGATAGCAGTAGATACGTGAAGATGCAAAGAATCTATGGTACACATTAAAATGATGAGTCGCACGCCCTGAACAGAAAGAGGTGCGTGCGCCACAGGGAGACGTACTGCAATTATATTCCAATTTTGTTGTTGTTAGAGAAATGGTGTTACTGGTGTGAAAAATACTTCTGTGTTGTTGACTTTGCAGATCAATTAAGTTGTACCCAGTCAATTGACTGATTTATTGAGACATCAAATTTTGCGCTTTCGCAGCGCGAAAATTTTACACCATAAATTTAATTCCAGTAGGTAGTTGTACGTGGCGTCATAAAATTTGCGCGCGCTGCGCGTGCAACACGCTCATTTTCATTAATAGATTGATAAGTATAGTGATCGTTACCAGATTGCGCTGAGTTAAGTTTTAATCAACATTTGAAACGGCGCAATCGTGCAGCGAGCGTACAACAATCTTGAGCAGGCGCCATTTGCAATTCTATATAAATTAAAGAGGAAATCGTAAGACTTCCTGTATTGAATGCCCCTTTTGGTACGCGTACTCGTTTATTTCTACTATTAAAAGTTAACAAGCATTCGCTCGGTTTACATCACTCGCCAGTTGGCGCGCGACTCGCTTTAGTTTGCATGCGCGTATGAATCGCGAGCGTTTCGTGTTGCATCCGCAGCGCTGTTTCTAATCAAAAGACACTCCTGGATTTCTGTTATTTATTGCATTCATTGAATGCATTCGTTATTGCTGCATTAGAAGCGAGGCGATCGAATGAGTACGCAGAGAAGCGCACTGGACGAGAATGTATCGCGCTCGTGGGCACACCGCTCGGAAACGCGCGCCCGAAGAAGTTGGGCAAAAAGAAAAGGGAAAAATATTGTAGAGCGCGGCGAGCGCGTTCTAGATTCACGGTCGGAGACTTCGTCTGCGTGCGTACGAGAGCGCACCACAAAGAGATCTTCATCTGCCGGCCGCTCATGGAAGTGAAAGAGCAAACGACCGGTCTCGATACATAAACAATTTCAAACTGAAAAAGATTACATGTATACAGGATGCTGTCATTGCTGGTTTGCGCGTGATTCCTGCCAGCGTGGCAATCGCAGCATCCTCCTGCCGGGATCTGGAGTCATTTCCCCGTAATGTGCGGCCGCAGTCGTTGGCGGCGGCCGCTGCTAAGCACACATCGCGGCACACTTGGCGGCCGCGTTTTTTCGCTGAATATGAGTGGTTATACGGCAAAGGCGTATAAACAGGACCGATCGCCGGCAGGTGCAAGCGTGGGCAACAAGTGGCATGCCAGGCCATTTAACCGTGCAGCAGGATGTGAGCGGCCGACCGGACCTGGCCGGCCGCGAACATAATAACTGCAGGTCACCTATCATTTACGACCTCATTCCATCCAAATCTAAACTATAACCTCCGATGCCTTCGTTGCCGCGAGCACACGCGCTCGATATTCACTTAATACGCTCCGGATCCGCTCCACATGCGCTACCCGCGCATTGATAAGAACTCTTCCTCCGTGCGACTCTTCTAGAGTCTTCTAGACACGTGTGTCGACGGATGGAAGCTTGTATAAACTCGCCACGTCTCACCAACGTGCTACTTTCAAAGCCGCATGTGTTCATTCCGCAGCCATAATTATCTAATCATTAATAAATTAATTGCGGATGATTTTGGTAAATCGACGATTAAGGATCCGGGCTATGGCAATTAGCATAATTACCATAACACAACATAATTAGATAATTGCGCGTTGTCTTATTCGATGCGCACGTGAAAAAGATGATTAAGTGAGGTGATGCGCCACTTCTAATTGACTTTATGCCCCGTCGCATTGGATGATGCTATTAACGAGGTGAGGTTAACAGGTTATGGGACCTTAGGCCACCATATTAACCGATGAGCTCGACAGATGCAACCACCGTAGCTGACAGTAGTTGTTTCTTTGTGCTTGAGTGGAGTTCAGCAGAGGTACGCGATATGTGACTTCCTCTACATTTCTTAGCAATTAGATATTGTCGGGGTCACCTCGGCATCCAGAGCAGATGTCTCGCGAAATTCCAATCAATTGTTGGCTTAACAACTGCGAGCATGGAAATGAGTCGCGAGGCTGTGGTGTTAAGGGGCTCACAGGTCAGGGTCACATTAGTTCCATACAGTGTGGAAAATAAACTATTATCCTGGTACATATCATGCAAAAGTTTTTTTTTCAATTTGTTTGATGTTTTTTGGCACGCTGAATTATGATATGCAATTAGAATTGTTCTATCAAGTGATTGACTTGAAGCAGACGATGCGATGGCTAGGATCTTTGACCTGGGAAATTGTATGACAGCTTATTGGCTCGGGTTCACCGCGTTATTGAAAAAACAAACTGGCATTGAACATACTTACTCTATTTTTAAAATAGCAAAGAAATAGTAAAGAATTATGAAGTTGGGTTACGTGCCTGTTAAAAGAACAGTTGTTGTTCCTTTGATGTACGGTAGAACAGCAAAGCTTAATACTTCACTCTAATTTTGATTTTATTTGCCAAAATAAATGTATTTGTTGATTTAGGAAATTCCAAAAATGTTTTTGCCTTAAAACAGAATTGAGGTGGTTAATTTCGGAATGTAAATGTTCAGAATGAGAAAGAATATGCGAATGATGAGCTAAAGTCTTTATGATTGAATTTAGCTGCCGGGGATGATGGTGGGAATTGGTTAACAGGACGTCCACACAACCAATCTATCAACAACGAAACTTTATATGCCTCGTCCAAGTCTTTCATTCTATAAACTCAGGATTTGCATTATTTAATTCTGAGAAAATTGAATGATATGTGAATTTGAAATTTTTACACAATATTCTACAAATATTTAAGTTTCTAAATCATACTTTTTCATCCGTCGCGTTTCGCGCGATCCTATGATCCGAGCACCGTGTTATTACCTTTTATTATTAGATAATAAAAACTAATTCTGTGAGAAAAATGTATGCCGGGGGTTCTTAAAAAATGGTCAAACCATACGTATAATCGAATAGTTCACTAAAATTACCATAATTACAAAAACGCTCCTGGATGAAAATAAAGTAAGCAATTTCGTTATCCAATTTTTAAATTAAAATCAAATACTCTAGGATAAACTTTTTTCGGGCGACAACTAAAGCTCGAGTTCCCAAAATACAATTTAAAGGTTTAAATGAGAACTTTGTTATGAAAACAGCTATTTGGCAAAAATTAAACCTTCAAAGTCTCTGTACAACAAAAAAATGTAAAACTACATATGTGTATGGAATTGTATCATATGTATAACCACTTATTTCCTTAAATAAAAAAAAAGAGAACACCAAGGCGAAAATTCCGCCATTGGGAAGCTGATTAAGTCCCCTAGAGAACTATGTATTCTAAAACCATACCACGCAATATGATACATTTCAGATTGGCACTCATTACTTTACAAAGGCAAGAGCAAGAAAACAATACCAATTTATCCACGCACACATATCCGCAATTCTTCGCCATCATAGGAATTCCAGTCACCGATGGGTGTACAGTGCACAAGCAGTTCAGCACGCTAAACTACACAAGTTTGAACAAACTTGGCGCAATCAATGCATTGTACTACCCAAGCGCGGGTTGCTATAAAGAAAGCGCGAATCCTCTCCTACGCGAATGAACTTTGATCGCTTTCAATAGTCGCTCTTAAGGCTTGGTTTAGTTAACTTAATGCGAACTTAAGCTTCGGCTCACAAGTAAAGAAACATATATAGTCAAAGAATGTACATGAATCACTTCAGTCTTATTTAGTAAATATCAAAACTAAACAAAAACTCTAGTAATGAAATCATTTTTAATCGTTCCTTCCAATACATGCATTGTGTACTGGAACATTATACGCAGGAATAAAGAACATGACGTATTCTGACCCTCAACCGTAACGCGGGTCGAGCGCAACCGTCACGCCAATTTACACGTTATAATTTATTGCAACATCTTTCTATTTATTGGTGTTACGGAGAACAACATGGAAGCTCCGAAAAAGCCGATCATGATTTTATCGGGATTCATTAATATTCCCTTTAATGATTTTGCTTCCAGTTTTCTATAAAGCCATAATCGATATCGAAAAACAGTTTTCACTGTTCGATTAAGTACATTATTACTTTTTAATATAACCTTCTTAATATAGACCTTGAATATAGACTTTCTTTATTTCTGTAATTGAGTAAAGAACTATGAAAACTGGAACACAATTGTCAACAACTCATTCCTGAAGATGGCAAGTGAGACCATGCCGAAACGTCGAAAGCCTGGAACCATAACCACACAACACGAGGAGAAACACCCGGAAAAAAAATTTATTGAGGAAGAAAAAAATATGTTCAACATAAAAACCTCATCCCAAGTTATTATCAATGGTCTCCATCATTAGAAAGACTGTAAACAAATCATAACACATAACTGGTTAATGTGTTCGCGTGGCGCCGTTAATTGCTCATAGAGTGCAAGAACGATTCGAGCTTAATTGGATTTTTAAATGTAAATTTCAGCAGTGGCGCGTTGTGGTGCACAGGAGCGTGGCGCACTTAATTGTGGCACGCGCGGCGAAGAGATGCTCGAGTACACTCACGGTTTCATGACTGCGATGAATACTTACGCGAATTCGCCAATTAGAAGCTGCACTATGCGCAAGGCGTTTAGTTTACGACTGCATCATAAGACTGTGATCTTATTCAGCACAGTTCACATCCACGTGGACACGAATTCGCTGGTAACAATATTAGGGATCGAAAAGGTAACGCCCAGCGGACGTCGTCATCGGGGTAATGCCAGTTATAAGTGAATAGTGCACACTTCCGGTCACTCTGCGCTATACACTTTTAACAATAAGTATGCCTAGATATGTATAGATACTTAGGATGAATTATACACTCGCTCAGTAGATACCTACTGGATGAGCACATTGCCATTTCTTTCGTTCGTACAATCGATTTAAGAGGCATGTCCATGGCTCACGCGTAGGCTTGTTGTTTATGAGTACTAGGCAAGCAAAGCACAGATTAATGATATCCGACTTCCGGTCGTCGCGTGCCGCCATTCATACACCGTTGAGCAGTTATATTACTGTGACCTATTCTTCACCACTTTGATGTTTATTTATAGCTTCCAAGGAAAAGTTGATAACCGAAATACAGTGGAGTTTCGATAGTTTTTGTCAAGGAGCCGTGGATATAAGACAAACTACTATATACCATAATTAAGCTCTTTTTTGCGAAGAGGAAGTACTTTTGTAGTTATAATTATTTCTATTTCATTGTAATAAATGGAATTACGCAGTAATTCGGAATGATGCTGTGCATTTCAAAATTGTAAAATTAATTTTTATTAATATTAAGCCTTGGATCTATTGAACTGCACGATGTCATCATGCGTTTGATCCGTACCGACACTACCTACCCTGAATAGTGAAGAAATTCGGGGAGAAATATATTGGAATATCAAGTTGCCACTGCAACAGAAGTTCCAGTAGAACCTGATATTTCTGTTTAAGGATCAAACTAATTCAGTTCGGCTCAAAGCTTGGCTCGCGTCTCAGATGTGGACAAATCCTTACTGCTAACCTATAGTACAGAATTACAGGTATTCATTATGTAATTCTTTAGTAAAAATTCATGCGGATAGGTTCATAATTTTTGTTTAACAATCATCCTCATAAACAAGAGAAGACGGAAAAGCTTCTAACAGATAGATGCAAACCCTTCCCAACTCAATGAAAATGACCCTACAGCAAATTTTCATCCGTCAAGTGTCACAATGATTTTATTATTCCTCCATGTTTAAAACATTCGATTCGAAACATAACCTGGGATTTCGTTACTATGTAACATCCTCTCAGCGCTCAGGCGTATGGTCAGCAAAGTCTTATTCCTGCACGCACGAAGCAAACATCTAAAAGATACCGCTTCTCTCATTACGTCCAATGATTCGACGGATTCCATTCAGATTTTTCTCGGACGCTGGCCGATTCTCGAACCGATTCAGTTAATACAGAGTCGACACGCCGTCCGACAAATTCCAATTTTCCTCAAATCGGCGTGATTGCCAAACCTCTTCGAGTCTAATTATTATCATACCGGTGCCGACAGTTGGCTAGTTACTAGTCTTCGAAGAGTAAGTTTTTTCAAGTTGCTTTAACCATTTTATATAAGAGTGCGTCGTACACATTACATCGTGATGTGCGCATTGAACTTCTTGATGAACTATTGCGAGATAAAAGCCAAGGAGAAAAATAAGAAAGGGAGGAATTAATTAAATATGCGTTGTCGGCGAAACACTATTGAAAAAACGTTAAAATAATCAAGCAGAGAAATACATCTAATATAAAATGAACGATCATAGCAGGTAGAATTTCGGTTCAATTGGCACACATTTCAATAACTGAATTTTACATCATTTAGTAAAAGCACCAACTGCTGATCCTTGAATTTGACAGCAGACTACAGTGAAAAGAAACTTTACGCTGCGTCTTGAGCCTATTGAACTCAAACTAAAATCGAAATCAACTGTGGTGGCAGAAAATTATCATGCTTTTGATCCGTACCGACACTACTTTGGGACGCTAAGAAATTCAGCGAAAAGCTCACTGAAGTATCAGGGTGTATCACTATACAATGGAAGTTAGACGAGAAGGCAGCACTTCAGTTTTATGATCAAAGGAATTAGAGTCGGCTCGAAGCTCGGCTCGCGGGTCAGATGAGGACAAAGACATAGACCCTACGGCCAAAATATATATTCCAGGTTTTCCAATATTAATCATTATGCCAATTACGACTTTAATCCGTATTATCTGCGCCATATACTGATCCAACATAACCTTAAATTCTTGTGTAATATTGGAGTTGTGGTCGGTTCTTTCGCTTCCTTTTCGTCGTAAATTATAATAATTAGTGACAAATCCCAACCCCCCGAACCGAACAGACTTCCATGTCTCTGAGAATTGAAGAAAATGACCGGAAAGGAGATTTTATAATGTTTACAATTGTGAAATCAAAGCTGGAATAATTTGCGGTGCGTGGCGAACACCGCGCGAACGGAAGTTTTCCCATATCTCACGAAATTATTGTAGCGTTGCGACGTCGTACGGAAAACGACACGGTCAGCGAGCATGCACCGTACGTCGGCGGTTGTTATGCACATTGCCCTTGTTGGCTGCCCGTCTCCACATATTGTTTACATGACTTAATTTATTGTGCTTTACTTCAAATCCACAAGTCAATCCCAGACCCAAGCAGACTTACCGACATAAGTCTCAGCCTGTGAGGAAAAAAGTGGCGTCCGTTGTGGTTACGCCAAGCTGCACTTCTAATTACCTTTAATTTAATAATTACGACCAGATCTATTTAGGAAGCGAGGCAGAATGCAAAACACACATGGCAAACGTCGCGAGCGCGCTATTTCAAACATCAAAATAACGATCACTACGCGAGTCGCGGCTAACGGTAGCAGACAGAGTAGTAAAATAGTAAATTACCTTCATACGGCTCTCGTTTGTGCATCCGTAATTGGTTAATAATTGTTGTTAGTCCTTTCCGTCGCTGACCCATCATTAGTGCCTCACGGTACGTTGTGCCATCATTAGCACCGCCGGTTGACACGTCCTTGTTCAGTGCGTCCACCTGATGGTCTTCGCCGGACATTGCAATCGCTTGGATTAGTTGTGAACCGCACTTGTTCGAAGAACGCTAGACGTCATTTCCGACAACGCGGGAAGCTCAACCGCGCGAAACTCAAAACGACGCTATCACATGTAGCCCATTTTCTTGAGGTTTGCTCAATGAGAAATTCGAATAATTGCGCCGCCGTTTCCGACTACCGGGACGCTACTGCTCGCTCCATATGCGATTCGGTGCGTAATGAAACGCATAGCGAATGTGTGCACGAACCCGATGCCGGTCGGCCGTGTTGAAGCTGAAAGTTAAGGCATAGGTTAAAGTTAAAAGGAGACTGTGTAGAATAATATGTAATGACCTGGGCCGACCCCGCGCACGTCTAAAAATGTTTAGGTTGAAAATAAACCAAAGTGTTGTTGTATGAGCGCCTTGTACTCCGCAATCATGAACCGCGAGTGTGTTAGCTCACTGCATTAATTTAAGCTCAGAAATTTGCTGATTCTTAGAATATTTCCGCAGGAAATGGCTCACTCAATAGTGACTACTGCAGTATTTTATTGCGGCCCCAGTACCGAAAGATTTTGGTTTGATTCATTTGAATTTCCTTAGGTAAGGAAATTAGTAAATTGTTGAACTTTGCAATAGTTAATAATAAATAAAGAATATAATGTTGTATCTTGATAAGAATACAGAGTACAATTGAAGGTAAAAGTAGTATAAACTAATTTTAGGTAGTGTTTAGAATTGTTTTCTTATCAACATCAATTAATGTCGATTCTGGATAATATAGGATCATAGAAATATTCTGATATCATGAAGTTATTTTTTACTGATATGTATAATCAAGTCGAACTTCCTCAATATGCTGCAAAAGTAAGGTACAGTATTTTTTGAAATTCGTTTCGCAGTGCTGGGTATTCGACTTTTTTTGCCTTGTCAAAGAAATATTACATATGCTGTCTTTTATGTTATGCTATGTTATATATAGTATTCTATACAATGCTATGCCCATTTATAAATGATGTGCTATTTTATACTATACTATCCTGAGCTACCCTTTGCTCTGCTTAGTTTTCCCTTGTTCTACTATGCTATGCATATGCTCCGCAATGCTATGTTATGTCTTAAATATGTTATGCTATACCATCCTGTGTGGTTCTATGGTATGATATGCTTGATATGCTATCTTGAGGATGCTATCTGCACATGTTATGCTGTGTGCTATAGTCTGCAATGCAATGCTGTATTCATAATGCAATATAGATAATGTTTTTGTAAATATTTTGTAACAATTGATGTGATTTTATTGACGGGTTTGTGATATATTAGATCTGTCTGTCTGTCTGTTCAATGGCGTCTTCATTTGAAGGAAGCAGGAAGGCCACTTAAATCGGGACTTTTGTACGCCGCCGATAAGGAGGGAACACTGCTACCACCCCTGGTCCTGACTATATTAGAGGAACAGGTTCTAATTTCAGCAAAGGTCCAAGTTTGGGTAATCGGCTTTTTAAAAAGGTGTGTGTGCCAATTTGGGCGGAAAAGCTCAAAAAATATTATAACACAACAAAACTTTTATAAGAAAACTACGATTAACACAGATTTCAATATGTATTCCTTAGTTTCCTAGATTTCTAGAAATGTAGTAAATCATTTTCATGATGATGGCAATACTGCTACTACAGATTGTGAAGGGAAATGCGCACAATTATTGTTCTTTATAGCCATAAAAAACAAAAGTACATCTAATATTCATCATGATTAGTGTGTATTACCGTATTTATATATTTTATATCAAAAAAATTCCTGTACTTGCTGCTGTGAGGTATATTTAGGGGCCTAGTTATAAAAAGGTATGAACTGTATAATATTATTAATATTTATATAAAAACGACCATGAACTTAATTGAAATATAAAAATATACGTAATGTTATGAACATATAAAATTTTTATTGATCCCTGGAGATTTACTTTATGTTTGTTAACGTCTATTAAACACAGTAGTAAACTACGGGAGAGTCCGCGAAAATGGCGCAATCTCTAAAGAGTTTTCTATTTCTATTTCTGCACGAACGTCAGTTTGAATTGCAAGTAGTAAAATCGCGATTTTTTGCGATGATGAAGGTAAAATAAGAAATAATAGTGAAACAAGTTCTCTACCCACCTAACGTAGTTTTATTATATCCTTTTTGTGTACTTTAGTCATCTATGTCGATCTATACGGCGCAAGAAATGCATGCAAATATGGCGCCATATTGTAAGTCATTTATACAAATTCGTAACACATCATAATCTTATATACTCAGATGACCCGAATATTCATCCAAAAATATTTTTAATTAACTGCGCCATATTACGCCCTCAAAACGCCATTTACACGAAAATGGCATTTGTATTCATAGAAAATCTGCTGTAATCAATAAAAACAAATAAAAACATTTTACCACTGCTGTTAAGGCAGATTTCTCTATATAAGTCCTTAGTGACATGTTCCCTATATTTGAAATCACAGTGTGTAGATTCTCACTGTAGGCAACCGAAAATACGTCAATTCTTTGAAAAGTACACAGGGTACACAGTGACTCAGACTGTAGTCAACCTAAAATACACCAAAGCCCACCAACAACTAAATTTATCAGCGAGATAAACCACTGGCTGACTCAACACTCGCTCGCACAATCACAAATGACACACATGCAGATATAAACTAAAGTAGCTGAAGTGTTGATAGTGATACACATTAAATATATCCGCAAATTAATTACAAATGTAATTAATTTCCTAGCTTCAAAAATATCAATTTGTGGATTCGCTCACAATAATAGCTGCTTTTCACCCTTCATATAAAATAAACATCTCACCTTTAATTATTTCCACTGTCAATGAACTTGAATTTAGTTTTATCGCACTAATATATCATTCAAGAAGATGATGATCCTCGATAGACGTTAGAAATCACTAAATGGCTTATAATTATCAATGAATTCGCAACAAGAAGAAATAAGTCACATCAGGTAAAGCACCTCAACGTAGACTGGAAGTTGTTATTCGGGGGCCGACGCTGCCTATGTGCGATGCGGGTCACCTTATCAGCTACATATGTGTGCCGATTGTGTCAGAACACAAAGGTTATAAGTTGCAAGCTGATAAATTCAACAAACAATAAGTTTGTACGTGCACACGTACTTTTAGTGCTCGGTCGGCGTGCTATCGGTGAATTTTCGTTTAATAATGTGATACATGCAACATATTTTCAAAGTAGCTGTTCAAATCTCACAACAATTTATTCAAATACAAATATCAGTGCATTCAGTCGCGGACAGTCGATCTAAAAAATCGAATTGTTAACATCACATGAGAGTGCAGAATATAATCAACTATAAGCAATCATGTTTATAGTTGTCTTAATCTCTCATCTTATCTTTGCTCCCTCCTTGCCTCGATGAGGTCATCAAGGTCACTTAATTTGAGCGAATTTAACAAACAATAAAATTGCATCACACAATTAAGACATGACGATGGAGATGTCCCTGATTAAGGGCTTAGGACAAACAGAACTCGCTCACCCACGCGGTGACGCAAGCAAATGGTGGCTGTGTCACTTCAGCCCCATACTCTTAGTGACTGATTCGTAGACGGTCCACGCCATAGACGCCATTAGAGTGCGCCGCAAGAGCCTTGGGACCATTCCTTTAAAGTACCCCTGAATGCCGTACTTGCCATGGACGTAGACCGCCACTGACCAGATTCCGTTGAATTTATGTGGGTACAGCTGCATTTTCGTTTTGAGGACATCGGCAGGTTGGGTGACAACAGAGGCGAGGATACCAGCAGTCACTCCACAAGTGAAGTGGAGTGGTGTGGCGTATGGGGTATTGAGCAGCTCCTCAGGCACGAGTTGTTTAGTTTGCGAGTAGAACATCAGATACAGGCCGGAGAATGGCGCGTCTCGGAAAAGTGTTGGTACAAGACCACATGTCATGCCCTTGATGCCTTCAGTCTTGTAAATTTCGCGTAGTGCTGAGCCAACGCCCTTATAACGATAAACTCCACTTTCATATCTGTAGACAAATAGATAAGTATGAAGTCAGGGAAGGTCAATTAACCTAATATATCTAATAAAGAGGATCACCAAGCTTCCATGAAAATCGGGGATTCAAATTGTCCCTATTTCTCTGACAATCAGTAAATTGAGAAGAATGGCCCCGGGGTACCATTCTGGGCGGATTGGAAACTGTCACAAATTTGCATATTTTGGAACTTCATTCCATAACATAACATAACATAACCTAATAAAGAGTGAATAGGAGGATGACCAAGAGTTTTCCTGAAAATCAGGGAATCAAATTGTCCCTATTGCTCTCACAATCACTAAATTGAGAAGAGGGCCTTGGGGTACCATTCTGGACGGATTTTTTGGAACTCCATAACATAACATAACCTAACCTAATAAAGAGTGAATAGGAGGATGACCAAGAGTTGTCCTGAAAATCAGGGAATCAAATTGTCCCTATTGCTCTCAGAATCACTAAATTGAGAAGAGGGCCTTGGGGTACCATTCTGGGCGGATTGGAAATTGTCACAAATTAGCATATTAGGACCGCGCTAACATAACCTAACTTAATAAAGAGTGAATAGGAGGATCACCAAGCTTCCACGAAAATCAGGGAATCAAATTCTCCCCATTTCTGCCTCACAATTAGTAAATTGAGAAGAGTGGCCCTGGGCGAATTGGAAATTGGCACAAATTAGCATATTTTGGATCGCAATAACATAACCTAACCCAATAAAGGGTGAATAGGAGAATCACACTTCTATCACAATCAGTAAATTGAATCTTCGGATGAGACGGTACATTTAATACGGATTAAAATCCGATTAGACTGAGCAGTACGGTAGTAGTCACCTCAAGCCATGCAATTTAAAATTAGATTTCTTTGGAGCAAAATATAAAATGTTTTGAAAGAGTATATACTTCCAACAAGCTACGTTTCTAAATGGTAGGATTGAGTGACAATTTAGAGTTCTTTGGAACGAAATATAAAATGTTTTAAAAGAGAGTATACCCCCAACAAGCTTCGTTGCTTAATGGTAGAACTGAGTCATTCTGAAGCAAGAGATTGCAGGGTCGATTCTAGGCACCGATTTTCTGTCCAAATCTTCCAATTTGTACAAATTTCATGTTTTAGAAATATTCAAAGTTCTTTCGAGCATAGGCTATCATAGAGTATGATTGAACTAAAGAAGAACACAACAAAATCGAAGCCTCTGACCGGCCTCCCCAAATCCCATTTTTATAAAGTATCAGATAGCACATAAATTACCTTGTTTTGACTACAGTAATAGGAATAAGAGCTGCACCACTCATACAACGCGCGGACATTCCCAACCCAACAGATTCCAGAGCACTTGGCTTGGTGTCATGGAAATACCTGCTCTGTAGAAAGTCTAGCGAGCAGAAATATAGTCCAACGCCTGGCACACAACGAGTGATGCTCTGTGAGGACAGTAACAATATTTATGATCATTATACAGTTGATATTACGTCAGCAAACGTGTTATGCTGACAACAAGATAAGTCAATATCAAGGCCAACGAGTAATAAAATGTGTTACACATTGATACATACCGGCACCATTCCCCGCCACAAGCCGCGAATTTGCTCCTGCTGGACGATGGTAGCGAATACCGTGACCATGCCAGTTCCACAGCGAGCACTATAATACCAAATAATTGATATTTATGAATTCAACTTCATTGATGAAGACTAATATTGGATTGTGTTCCACTTACTTAATGACAGCCGCTGGTGTGGCATTTTGAAGACGAGTCTTCACCAAGTCCAGGGGTTGGAAGAGGACTGTTGAGAAAGTGCCAGAAAATGCACCGGCAAGAAAAGCTTTCACAATTGGGTACTGAAACAGATTAGCGTACAGTTAGAAAACCTTTGCCAATCGAATTTACGTCGCAGAAGACGAAAATAAACACTCACGGAATCCATTGTAGAACACTATTATCGGTTTTCTAAGACGAATTGGCTTAGCTACAGATCACACTGCCTCCGACAGCAGGAGCAAACTGTTTAAATATCGCGAAGCTCAGGTTTTTAAACAGCGAGCTTATCAGAAATAGGCAACAAACATCTATGATTGCGACACACACACATTCATATGAAACTTGCAGTGCGGTATTTATTTTCAAACGTAATCGAATATAACACAATTAGTTGCCGAGTTGGTAGGAATTACAACGGAACTATGTAGTGTTTTCAACAAAGTCAGCTCTTATATATTGCCGTGGATTTGAATTGTTTGGTAAATATGGTAATTCTGACGTGTGAATTGTTTTCTGTTATTCGGCAGAGAACTTATCACTTTACAAAATGACGGGGGGCAAGCATGTTTACGAAGTTGTTACGAAGTCATGGGTGTCACGACTCTCGACCTCTTCACTCAACCGTACAATCATTAATCGTCCATAGCTAACTAGGAGCTATCGCTACTTACATTGTGTAAAAATGGTTCGTTACTAGGAGCTCGCGTCTGACCATCACTGCGGCCCCCTGCAGCCTTGCCGTCGTCATCGCAGATAACAAATGCTGTGCGGGAATTCAAAAGCATTAAGAGGACAGAATATGTCGCGCAAATTATACACTGTTGATGTTGTGCTGTATGACCAAATCGTAGCACTTGCGTCGTACACACAACGTATGCAGGTTTCTAGACCTTCTACACCGTTGTAGTCAGAATGGACTGAATGCTCAAAATAACAAGATCTATTTATTTCACCGTATGAGGCGATTTGACGTCATGAGACACACGCGTAATTGGTATACGTAGTCACGGTAATCACCTCTACGACTGGGTTGCATACGGATCAATTTCGTTACGGATATGCGACTAAAGGTGGGGTTTAACATACCTGCCCTACTCCTGATTGTTCTTCCGTCATGTATTTTGTTACTCGTGTTTACGTTGAAAATAAACACGATACACGTGTATTCTAGTTTAAAACGTATCCATTACATTTATGATGCAATTGTAGACAAACAACACAAATAACACGGTAGTTTGATGTGTTCTTAAACGCAAACAGATGATATATTGATATAGGCAATCCAAAATACACTTTTAAAATACTCTCCCTAGCAGCCGAAACCGCCGAAACTATCCCTTGCTAAATAAAACAGGAAAACACAACTAACCCGGGTTATTGCGTTATTCATTATTTACTGTAGTAATTAACAGTAAGTATCCAGTAAAAATACTTGTTAATATGCGTTATTATTATAGTGTACTAGATGTACTAGACGCAGATACGCACTACAATCGTTACTGTATTATATGAAACTTTGTTGTTTGTATATAACACGTGTTAGGTAAATGGCGATTTGCACAGAGAATGTGTAAAATCATTTTAAACAATAACGAACTGAAACGTGAATTTCAATGGAAGTTCATGTAAGGAGAATTGACAAATATAGCGCTGCTAATAATAATCATGAATTGCTGATAGCTGAAATTTAAAAGTATCTATATCTATAAAATTTTCGTGTCACAATGTTTGTTACATGGGATTTGGACCGGACCGAAACCGATTCATTACCGTTATTTCAAGGGGACCGAAATATTAAACACGCTAAAGGAATGGAAATATTTCTCATTAGGAACTAACATTGATTACCTATCATATAAATTTCTTTATAACAAAGCTGAATATTGTAATGCCTTTTACTGCCTTTCCAAGTAAACTTAACCGCATTCTAAGTAACATTAAAAATCACATTTAATTTACGAGTATGGAAGTTTACGAACGATGATATTTATAGACCTCTAAGATGATAACTGCCTTCATGTCAACATGTAGGTCGACGCTTATCTCTAACAGTGGGGTCCTGAATGGAGTTGAAATAAATCAATCCATGTATGATACGGTCTTAACATACTATAACATAACATAAAATAACCCAAATACATACCTATACAATTTCATTTCAGCATCAACGGATGCAAATTATCACCATGTTTACAATAAATTTTCAATTAAGATACTTGGTTCATTTTGGTTCACCTCATAGGCGCAGAATTGGGTAATAAAAATAACCGCGTCTCGGAAAAGTGTTGGTAGAAGACCACATGTCATGCACTTGATGCCTTCAGTCTTGTAAATTTCACGTAGTGCTGAGATTACGCTCTTATAACGATAAACTCCACTTTCATATCTGTAGCCAAATAGATAAGTATGAAGCCAGGGATGGTCAATTAACCTAATAAATGTAATAAAGAGAATCATCATGCTTCCATGAAAATCGGGGATTCAAATTGTCCCTATTTCTCTGACAATCAGTAAATTGAGAACAATGGCCCCGGGGTACCATTCTGGGCGGATTGAAAACT
Source organism: Tetradonia laticeps (assembly GCA_025400035.1). Lineage (NCBI taxonomy): Eukaryota > Metazoa > Arthropoda > Insecta > Coleoptera > Staphylinidae > Tetradonia > Tetradonia laticeps. Next base: position 41,621 of record JAODVP010145069.1, read on the forward strand.
GTCACAAATTAGCATATTTTGGAACTCCATAACATAACCTAACAAAGAGTGAATAGGAGGATGACCAAGAGTTTTCCTGAAATAACATAACATAACATAAC